>CANUEY010065270.1:0-71434 GCA_948099555.1 Croton setiger | reverse complement strand
ATTTTGCTTTCTTGCAGAGTGATTTGTTTTAAGTATGCTTAGGGTTAATATGAAGTTGCATTACAAGTTGCTACAGTTGTAACGTTGAACCGTTTCTGTCTGTTTATGATTGCTTACACTCGCAGTTAGCTGTTGGTTTATATCTGTCTCTGTTTAGGTTGGCATGCCTGTTCCTGCACCTGCTTTGACTGCCTGCCATTCTGTACCTCAATATTTGCTTTAAAGTCATTATGCAGCTGGTTTGTTTTGTTACATTTTATGATCTGCATATGGTTTCCATAATTTCCTTTTGGAATAATCATGTAACGACCAGCTTTGGATTCTGTCATCTTGTTCTTGTTGATAATATTGCAAAATGGCAGAAGTTGAATTTCATGGCATGTTCCTATTGAGTTTATCCCTGCTAATCCTGTCCATACTGCTTGTCTGCATAGTTTTGTTAGCCCTTTCTGATTGAGATCCTTCAATCTGTTGATGAATAATGAGTGAGTTGTTGAAAAATGTCAATACTTGTCATTACAGATATTCTGGATTGCAACACTGAATTACTTTTAATCTTAATCTGTATTGTTGAATCTATATTGTGGAAGTTGCTTCTAAGAATCTTAATCTGTATTGTTGAATCTGTCCGCCTAAGTGGAATAAGTAAAACGCTGTGTATGAACTAGAAACGATATCGTTTTGGTATGAAAAATAAAAAACGAAACGCAGGAAAAGAGAACATAAAACGCAGAAGGATAGACTGAGACAAAAACAGAAACGAAAGTTGAAACAGAAGGAACAAAAGGGGAGTCTGAAAATAGGAAGAAATCATAGTGGGGATTGAAGATCAGAACAGAAACGAGATTGAGAGAGAAGAGAGGAAATTGAAGGCGACAGCAGAGTGAAAGCTGAAAGAGGAAATTGAATAAGCCCTTTTTTCTTTGAATGATGTTAGAACCATTCTAAGTATTCCGATTAGTCTACATTCGACTAAGGATACTTGGACTTGACATTTTGATAACAAAAAAAAAAAGGCTTGTATATGGTAAAATCGGGTTATTATGTTAGTTTAAGGATGTTGGGTAGAGAAGCGAGGAGGTGTGAGGGGGTGAGGTGGTCATCGGTTTGGAGTTTGAAAGTTCCCCTAAAGTATGTGATTTTTTATGTGGCGTTCCTTTAGAGATGTCCTCCTTACTACAATAAAATTAAAAAGTAGAGGGGTAAATGTGGTGGGGAGATGTCTTTTTTTCCTTCAAGGATGAAACGTGTGACCATGTGTTGGTTAATTGTTAACGATCTTTGAGTATTTGGAGGAGCAGGTCTTTTGATGCCCATAACTTAAACTCTTCCTGCTACAATTATTTTTTGCAGGTACTGGAAAAAGCCTCTATCCTTGCATGTTATGCATGGTGTAATTGGAAAGCACGTAATGAGATGCTTTGGAACATCAAAGATCCACTTTCAAGCAATTCAATAGTACCAAAATTACAATTCCTCTGTTACTGCTCCAAGTGGTGGGACACGCATCCTTCTCGCTCGGTTATAGATGAACAGCTGGTGTGGCTTGCCTTTTTGGATGGAGCATACATAGCGGCGGCGGATTTTGCAGGCTACGGTTCTGTTTTTGAAGATTCAGAAGGAAATTTCTTGAAGGCTTGGTCTGGTTATTCTATTGACTGCAAGACAATGTTTAAGTTTTGCCATAGCAAATTTCGATGGCTTTGGTTGTGTTTTTTCAGATTGCTTACATTTAGTTCAGCCCATTAACTCTTGTTTGAATAATACTGAGTTTGATTCCGTTGTGTCGGATTGTAAGTCTTTATTAGAGTCTCGGAAAGATATTAGAATAGATGAATTAGAAGACAAGCGAATATAGAGACTCATGTTAATCTTATATGTTAGGGATATATCCTACCAATTTTATTCGAGTTTTATTTTTCAAGTAATACCAATGATTTTTTTACCTTTCCAAAAATAAAATAGACATTCTAAAAAATCATATTCCATTCGCAGTATTTAAAAAAAAATTATCAAAAATAGTGATTTTTTAATTATAAACAAAATATAGAAATTATAAATAATAAATCTTTTAAGAGTTAAAAATAAACATTGACCCTCTTAAATAAACCCTCTTAAGATCTAAAAGCTACTGTTAGACTAAAAAACTGTGAATGTTTTGATATTATCCTTTTCTTTTTAGACTTTTAAGAAATTACTACTTCATCAATTTTTTTATAAATAAGTATTTCGTTTCTAAATTTTCATATACATAGTAAATAACAAAACAGTTAAATGAGGGGCAAAATAGTATTCTTATCTAGTACATTTTACAGTATCAATAATATAGAAAATTTACATAAAACAAGTAAGTTTTGATATTTATTGAAGATGATTTATAATTGTCCTCATTCTTTAAAAACTTACGTTACAGTAAGTAGATAAAAGTAATGAATATTCAAATGTGTATATTAAGGATGTATAATTATTGGCTTAGAAATGTAGAAAAGCAAGGTTGTGTGTTTTAATGCATGGTATGGTATGTAGTGGGCAATCCAAGCAACTTCCTATTTTGCTTGCTGATTCCGCTTCTTCAACTATAATTCACAATACCTGCATGATTGTCGGTGCAGACACTTTCTTCTTCAAACTAACTTCTTTTCTTTCTTCTAAATTATTTAGTTATAGGGTATAAATTATTTAGCCAAATTCAATGTCTGTTTATATTAGTGGTCTCATAAATAACTTATAACCACCCATGATATATATTTTTTTTATAACTAAATCATAAAAAATATTATAATATGATTATATTAAAATTTTTGAAAATAAATGAGTGCATAGTAATCTTTTATTTAATCAAGATTTCTCTTTATAAGTAGAAAAAAAAAAATATTAGCAGCCCTCCTCTTATAAGAAGGTTTAATCAACTTATAAGTTTAGATAAATACCTCCTAAGTTTATGCCTAATTATAATTTTAAAAAAAATCATATTCAGAACACAAATCTATAAACAAATAATTTAAGGGGAAACTAATAATTTTGTAACTCTTAGGAGAAAAAATATATATATAATTTTTTTTTTTTACAAAATGAAGTTTTTTTCCTATAATTCATAAGCTTTTCAATTAAATGATTTTTTTCCCCTTTCGATTAGGGATAATTTTGGCTACAAAAAAAGATAATGTAATACCAATTACCAAAACATTAAAAAAAATTAATGTACCAAAAGAAAATAGAAAAAAGAAGCACATTGGTACAAAATCATGGAAAGCCGACAGGAGAGGTTTTTTTGACTAGATGTAAAACCAAGAATTGATGTGGGAAATCCCCCAAGTTCCCACAAGATTCAAAATAACCCTACTTATACAGAAAATCAGTAATCATACTGACTAATTACTTTCCTAATTCCTCTAAAAAAGCACCTAATTAATCAATCAATCAAACAGCAAGTTGCTTCTGATGGGAGGAGGAGTCATCTTCATTAAAACAACAATGGATCTTTCGCGGCCGAATTAGAAAAGGTGAGGGTGATGGTAATGGCGATTCTACTAACTGAACAGTAGATTGAATCAACATTTCTCTTTGAAGGTACGAGCAATAAGTATGGAAAGTAGTGGGTGTCACATTTAATTCAAACCCTAAACCAAATAAGAAATCCACTTCAAGAACATTCATTTCCGCTGTGCTGATCCCTCCAACTTTAGCATAGTAAGCATTATTATAATATCTGCCAATAACAAATACCAAACTCCCATTAATTATTAATCAAGATTCAAATTCAATACCTTTGTTTTATGAGAATTTATGATCACATGCACATTTATGGTAAGAAACATGGAGATTGAAATCAACGACAGACAAATTACTATAGCAAAAGGCCAATAACACACAGCTAAGTAGGGTAGGGTATGGTGTTTTTAATGGCCAAAAACAGAGTTAAAATAAAATTAAAAAGAAAGAAAGAAAAAAAAGGGTACTTAATGAAATAATTTTTCTTAAACATGAGCTTGCAATTTAGCTGTCACTGACTCTCGATATAGACTATAGAGTATAATGATTATGACACATGCTTGCAATTTGCTCTAAGTGTATGGAATTTACAGTGGAAAATAGACAATAACGCCACAAACTTAGGTGGTTCTCTCTATTAAAAGACGGAGGTTCCACATGCCTGTCTTCTTTTTTTTCTTGTCTAAAAATAGGTCCTGTAAATTATAATTATGTTAATTAATTTTAGTTAATTGCAAAGATTATGATTTATCCAAATTGGCTTGCTCTGCTAATCTCTTTCTATCTTTAGCTCTCTCTGTAACTAAGCGTCAAAAATATGAACTAAAACAGACAAAAGTAATAAAAGTTATTCCACACGTAAACTTTAAATTTTTTTTTTTTTTAAATTAACGATAAACCCAGATCAGTATGAACGCAAATTAGAAGAAAATGAATCAAAAATTTTAAATTTGAATGAAACTTACATGTCGTCCATGAACTTGACGGAAACTAAGACACTGGTAATAAGCAGACGATGAACGTTGAAAGAATTGACGGGAAAAGAAGGCTGTTTTTGAGCGAATCGATCAAGATAAACATAAGCAACGACGAAGCAAGAAGGACTGCAATTTGCATACTTGAAGATTCTTTCCAAATAGCTTTGAATTGAAATGTTAGGCCTCGTCAAGCCATGAAAAACAGAGATCCTTTGTGGGTATAATTGAAGGCTAAGATCGTTCGAGTCTGATACTCGTTGAAGAAGAGAGGAAAGGAAGGTAATTACCTTCGGCATCGCTTCTGTTGCTTCTAAATCCGCCATTGTTGTTTATGTATTTGAGCTGAAAAAAACACGGTTTTTTGTTTTTAATTGTGTAGCGTGAGAGAATTAGAAAGGATTTTGATTTTGATTTCATATCAGTTGTTCTGTTTTATATTAAAACGAAATGGAAGGGCCGTTAATTTTATGGTTTTTTACATTTTTCTTCCTAACCTTTTAATTAATGGCAGCTATGCCCTTCCATGTGGAAATAAGCTTTTATTTTATTTTTCTTTCACGTGAATTTTAGTTTTTTTTTTCTGTATAATAATTTAAAATATTTAAGATAATTGTTTTAATTAAATTTTTTTTAATTTATACAACTATTTATTAATATTTTTAACAATTACTTTTAGTATATTAAAATTAAGAAAATATAAATTTTGGATAAAATAAGATTAAAGAGATGAAATATTAGTTGCCTTCTAAAATGATGATTAATAACTCTTTGTACTATTAATTTAAAACACTTTTTGATTTGCTATTTTTATATTTATGAAGTGATTAATATTACAAATTTAATAAAAAAACTAACATAATGTTAGAGATTTATTTTTAAAATTTTTTTAAATAAATAGTCAAAATATATATTAATTTCATAAAATTTTAGGCGCCAAATAGTACTAGTAGTTTTATTTTTATTTTTTTTCACAAGTTTTATTTATTTCTCTTTTGACGTCAAAATCAAAAAAAAAATGTTGATATGAATGTTGCAACTTATAAGATTCAACCACCATGATATGAAAGGTGGGGCTTCAACTAGTATATAGTAAATATGAAATTTTAAATGAGTAAATTTAATTAGTTGCTAATGACATGTATTTATATATAATTTCTTTATGGTGGGAAGTCAAATTATGTTTTTCATCCACAACACAAACAAGTGCCATTCAACTTTAAAATTTGAAAGGGAATTTTGATTATCGGTTCTAATTAAAGTTTAATTATGTTATTGTTATAATCATTTTATTTCAAATTTTAATACAAATTTGAATCATTCGTTACTTGAAAGTGTAAAAGTTGGACCGATAATGTTTTATATTGTGAAAGTTCCGTTCCTTGTTAGTTTTGAAATTGGGTTAATGCTTCTTCTTTTTTTAATAAAGTTTTATTTCTCATAATTAATTCATTAAAATTTATAATTATTTTGACATTTTATTATTAATTTAAAATTTATTACAAGATAGTCCAATATTCTTAATCTTAAATTCTCTAATTACAAATTTATATTTGAGATTTAATCTCAAATTTCTCATATAATTATAAACTAGATTCATGATTAAATAAAAATCGAATGGGGAAAAAGTAAATATGTGTTCCTACGTTTAATTATGCAATACATGATAGTATTAAGCTGAAAAATTAAATTATACTGATACGAAATTTAGAGAATGAAATAATAAATTACCTTATTAATTAATTGTACCTAAAAGTTGAAGTTGGAGTGAATGAGATTCATAACTTCTCTTCTAAAAGAAGAAAAGTTAGTGGTACACAGGAATGAAGTTGAAATTATATTGTATATACTAATCTATAATATCCCTATAGAGCAACCTATACAATATAGAAGTAACTTATGTATATATTATTTTAGCCGGAAGGTGTTTAGGTCTATTATCAATGTACGTTTTACGGTCTATGTTAAATCTGATTAATCTCTGTGAATATGAGGAATAGGTACCGGTGATCTGAACCTTGAGCCATATCCTTGCGGTGAATTAAGTACTCTTTAATATGAATGATGGAAAAATTTAAACCAAATTAATAAATATTTAACATGCTCATAAGAATAATTAGAATGACATAAAAACATGGTGCATGCTAAATATAAAAGTAATTTAGAGATATTATCCGGATTAGGATTTTGTCCTATGGTAAGCAAAGATCACATGCGTTAAATAATATTTATAATTTGTAATTAGAGGTGGGATTAAGCAAATAATTGAGATGTTTGTATTAAAAATGGAAATGGTCCCCAACAAGGGTATAGATCTCTGATCTAGATCCATTTCAATTTCATGCCCTAATAATTGTAATTGTTTAATTTCTTTTCACTAAAGAAGTAAAGGTGAAGACATGCCTTAACTTCAACCAAATTTGCTATGCACTTTCATATTTTGGATTCGCTTTATTTGCCTTGCCAGCTTTCATGGACTATATAATATTGGATGTGGTCGCCATATCACAACACGACACCGTATATGCTTTAAGATTTTTATATTATTGGTTCATTGTGTACTTTCTTGTTGAAAACTACAACAATAAAACAAATAAAATGCTCACTCTTCCATTGTTGATTTATTTTACTCTGACGGCAAGAAATTGGCCGACCAGTTTTACCAAATTAAAAGCTAATTGCTATTTAACCATGATTAATTTTATCATATTCATTCCAACTTAAATTTTTTGAACATATCGGAAGTCGACAGTATTGAGTTTGATTCTTTTTACAAAATAATACGATTTTGTAATAATTTTATACTACGAATTTAAAATGGCGATTCAAATTTTTATGAACTGAATTTGAAAGGTAAAAAAAGGTGTGATTGAACTCGTTATTTATAACATAAACATGCATTTAAGATGGGGTTAGAAAAAAGTTGAGATTGAGATGTGGAATTGGTCCTGCATTTAATTTAATTCAATTTTTCTTGGCAAGTTTCTGTGACCAATGAATATGCTTTTAAAACTGAGGTCCTTCTTTGTATGGCTGTGTAAGGTTTGTTTGTCCCAATTATTTGGAAGATATATGGACATGAAGACTTTTGCACTATCTCCCATAAAGTCCAAAGTATCTATATATTTCAGCTTATATAACACTATAAATATAGACAATTACAGCAGAGGATATCCCTGTAAAACTAGGATGCAAAAATCCCTAAGGCAAAAGTTTGGAATTTATAAAAAAAATTGTAGGCGTAAAATGCTATTTTATTAATATAGAAATTTTTGTCCATTTTTTTAGTGTCTATAATATGATTGTGCTATTTCACTAAATGATCAAATACTTATTGTTTGGTATATTATTATTTATTTATTTATTTATTTAACCATTCGATTTCTGAACACCGATTATTTGGATTTGAGCAGAATAAAATAGAGACAAAACTTACTAATTGATCTATATGGTTGGAGATATTATTATTATTATTGCACAGATACACTTATATGTAAGTATAATATGATATTCACAAAGATTATTGAAAAACTTAATGATGATTATGCATATCAAAAGTTATTGAGTTGGCTTAAGTTAGGATTAAATTGGTTAACCACCATACGATAATTGCTGCCTAGCACTTTTTGATTTCTTGTAGACTAGGCAAACCGCAGCTAACAGTCATATATTTTCATAACTTTTTTTTTTTTTTAAAAAAAAGAGTGCTGAATGATGATGAGCATTAGTAAATAAAAGAAGAAGCAAGCTACAAAAGTCAATCTAGTTAACAAATTAAAAAGGAGCTTATAAATTATAAAAAGCTGTCAACCCAGTACAAGACTTGCTTATTCGTGCTGGCAAACTGACGAGTATTAGATTTTTTAAAAAATTAGAATTTACATTAACAAGCTCGTGTATCTTTGGAGTATCTGAGCGGAAGCTAAACATGTAAATATTAAATATATATATGGCAGTTAAATTAATAGTCAAATTTAGTTGTGGTTTATATGTAGATTATTGATTATTAAGGTGCTAAAGTGTTAAAAATTTAAATGTAGAGACTTTTGTAATTTTTATTTTGTTAAAGTACTGCAATAGAAATTAATCTAACTTCACAGGTATAAATATAAGAAAACATTACATATTTTTAATTCAGAATTTGGTATGTTCAATCCCAAACAAAGAGTAATACAACTGTTTTTTTATTTTTTATTATTATTTATATAATTGAATTTTGTATGATTAAAAAAAGAACATAAGGTTTAAATTAAAAGGATGAAACACAGAGAAGAAAGGAAGGACGTGGGATAATGGTGGACGCGTTCTAAGGTAAGTAGCGTGAAGGTGTGGAGTTGTGAAGAAATCAGTATAATTGAATGTGAAATGTGATAGGTGGGTGTGGCCACCCATATTTAACTTTCCACATCTCTCTACTATAACTATATGCCAAATATTTTACTTTTTTCATCTTTCACAATTTAATTTGATAGTATCTTAGGAAAATTTAGTGGAAGTTAATTTTTTACTTGGGACATGCTATGCTACTATTCCCAAGCTTCCAAAATCAATTTACTTAGGACACCTAATCCAATTAAACTAAACACCTATTTTTTTCCCCTTTTTCAGTAAGAGGAATGCGGAAGAATTTTAAACGCCCTACACGCATGGGAATGTATCTTTGAATGTTGCAAGTGCAAATCCAAATTGCAGAGGCAGCGGAACAAGATGCGTCCAATTAGTCTTCCTATTGCTTCATTGCTTGAATTACAAGGAAACTTGCAAGTTGCAACAACTTTTTAAGTCCACTTCTACTAATTTATAATGGTTTTATCAAAACAAGGATGAAAGTTTAGGTAAAATATAGTAGTGGGTTAGAAAGGCCAAGTGATCATGGAAAATTCTTTCATTCATTCATTGGCTTACCTGAGTTTGTTTTACCTAAATGGATACAAATCTTTATTTCATATACACCACCTACTCTGCCTTACAAACTTTATACCAATAACAAAATGCTAACACACCAATACATACACCTGCAAACTTCACACAGAATACCGCAACCCACCAAACTGTATAATCACTTGACCCCATTAATACAAGTGTCTGTCATCCAGTAACAAACAATTCTCAATTTACCCGTAGCATCTAATCGGATCATTGCATCCTTTCTCTGCAGATTGCTTAAACCCAAAACGCCCTCCTTTTGCAAGGTATTGCTGGTGATATTCTTCAGCCCGGTAGAACTTCTTGGCCGGCACAATCTCGGTAACTATCTTCCTGTTCAGGACTTTCTGTTGTTGCTCCAAAGATTCTTGCGCTGCCTTCTCCTGTTCTGGAGTATAATAGTAAATTCCTGATCTGTATTGCGTTCCCACATCATTTCCCTGCAGACCAGGTTGAAGAGGATTAGACCACCTTTTGGAAAAAGAATATGTAATGCAATAAAGAAAGGAAAAGAGTAGAATGTGAATTAAGTAGGGAATCAAAATTTTGATTTTTATTCCCTTGGTTGGTTAGAGTGGCAAGGGGAGGAAGTTAATGGAATGAGGAATAATTGGAAGAAAAAAAAAGATCAACATGAAATGACATTTGATATTTTGAAAAACAAAAAATCGAGGCGTATTTTATTTTTTGACTAAAAAAACCCGTCTATCATCCTTTCTCCAAACCCAAGGAAACTTATCCTCCTATTCTTATTTCTAATCCCTACTTAAAACTAGAGAACAAAGGAGAATAACTGGGATTACATCCCTACTGCATTCCTTGGCCATGACCTAGGCTACAGATTTTGCAAATGGTTCAGAACTTATAACAAGAAAACTAAAATCAAATAGTAGTAAATATGATAACCAATAGCATGCCTAGGCTACAGATTTTGAGCATAATTCCTACCAAGCCATGTGATTATTCAAAGACCTAGAGAAAGGAGAACTGCTGGACATGGAACAAAGCAACCTATAATAATCCCATGTTTCTATCCAGAATTGCAGCTATCTTCAAATTAAAAACTGAATTTAGAAAATGCAAAAAGACTCAAGGACATGGTGAACTCAGGGAAGTGAAGCAACATCATGACAGGGTAGGACTGCTCAATCATTATTTTTGATGTAACATAATTATTTGTTTGATTTCTATATCCTTCTGCTGATACAAGTAGTTGAATCATGAATGATAGTTTAGTGTATTTACTCCTAATTACAGACCAGCATTCATTCAATTGGATAGAATACTGCTTGAAACAAGGGGCATTAACCATTACTTTCTACAATGGGTTTCATAGTATCATTAGAGACACCATTTCGGAATGCAAGGGACCAAACAAACATTACCCAGAATCCAATCAATTTTGACTGAAGAATTTCATTTGGCTAACCTAGATTTAGATTATCTGGCTATTCTAAACCAAAATGAACAAGCAGCCAGGATATGAACTCGTTGTCTGGACAAAATTCAAACGCTTTGGCTGGAAGTTCAGAAGACAAAATTAAGGAGAAAAAAAGATCACAATAGTATACCAAAAAATCAGAAACCAAAGAAATGTCATAAATTAAACAAAAATGAAAATTAACAAAAACCAGGTAAACAATAAACTTCGAAAACCCCCAAATTATCAACTACTCCATCAAATTAAGCAAAAATTAAATCCAATCAAATGAAAAAAAAAAAAAACCTAGATAAGAACCCACGAAATATCAACAATAAAAATTAAGAAATTCACTAAAAAACTAATTAGAAATACATACCAAGAAAATTTCAAGAACTGACCTGTCGATTTAAGGTTGTAGGATCATGCCTAGCCCAGAAAGCATCAAGAAGAGACTCATAACTACACTCCTTAGGATCATACTGAATTCTTACCACCTCATTATGATTAGTAGTTCCAGTACAAACATCCTCGTAACTGGGATTATGCAAAAGCCCCTGACTGTAACCCACCTCGGTCTTAGTGACACCAGCAACTCTCTGGAAGGCCAATTCAACACCCCAGAAGCAACCAGCTCCAAATTGGGCGAACTGCTGACCAGGAGCTGGTACGTCGTCGTCTGGACCCTGAGGGATAGTGGGGTCCATGGTCGAAGGGTCTGGAGCCCTAGGACCGAAACCGAGTTTGTTGAGAATGTTCATTGGAGGCCGGTAAAAGGATATGGAACGGGAATTTTTAGGGGAAGGGAAGGGTTTAGAACAAAATTGAAGCTTTTTGGAGAGAGAAGAGAAGGGTTTGGAGAGGGAGGAGGAGATGAGCAAGAGGCGGGAGCTGGTGGTGGCGGAGGAGGTTGCTAGATTGTGGAGCATTTTCTTTTGAGTGTTTGTTGTATGACGTGTTGTGGTAAGTTGTTTAGAAGTTGCATTTTCCAAATTTTCCACTGCTTTTTTTTATTTTTTAAAATAATAAAACAAAGAATATTATCATACGCGTAATTAATTCATATCATCATTTAAAAATTTCCGTATACAGATAGAATTTCAGTTTTTCCAAAAGAAAACGCTAAAAACCTTATACGTTGATTCGGATTATTCTAGGGACGTAATTTCATTTCATCCGCTGCATTCATCTTCATCTTACCCTTTTCTATTAGCCAGCTATAATAATTTTAATTGGTTTTTTTCCAAAAATTAATCAATAAAATATAATAAACCAGTTTCATTTTTTTTTAAGTCAACAACAAGATTTGAAAACCTTGGTCTATTGCGCTTGTCACTATTGCCAGCTATTAAATGCACTTGTCACTAGACTGTGTAAATTTTCATTTTGTTTTTGTTTGTTGAAGAATCTAAAATCTATAATATAATTAACCATTAGTTAACACAAAAATGCATTCGTTAGGTTCCAATCTTCTGCTCCCACTGGCTTTGAAATATGGTGTGAAGAAATTAGCAAACTGATAAAAAACGTTCTTACTTGAAACTCATGCAGTGTTTTTTTTTTTTTCCTTTCGATATGGCAGGTGAAATACCATTGATGATTGGTGACCTCGACAGCCTACAAATTCTGAGAATCAATGATAATATGTTAAGCAGAGAAATTCCATCTCCGCTATTCAATATCTCAACAATCAAAACCATTGTAATGTCCACGAACTACCTGTCAGGCACACTTCCCTCAACCACAGGCCTCTTCCTTCCAAATCTTATGGAACTCCTACTAGGGGGCAACAAACTAGGTGGAATAATCCCTGGATTTATCTCCAATGCAACCAAGCTTCAATTCTTAGATTTATCTCATAATTCTTTCACAGGCTTTATTCCCAGTACGATAGGAAATCTAAGAAATCTCCAAAAACTTATTCTGGCTAACAACTTTTTGATCAGTGAGCCTTCATCTCCTAGATCAAGTTTGCTTGCGACATTGAATAATTGCAGGCAATTGAGAAATGTTGTTTTATCTTGCAATCCGCTCAACCTTACCCTTCCAGCTTCCATCCGCAACCTATCAAATTCTCTTGAACAGTTTCAAGCTAACAATTGTAACTTCAAGGGCACCATTCCTGAAGAAATCAGCAACTTGACCAGTTTGATAGCACTAAGCTTGGAAAATAATCAATTGGCTGGTGATGTTCCAAATACAATTGGAAGATTGGAAAAAATTCAAGGTTTATATCTAGATGGAAACAGATTGCAGGGAACCATCCCATATGATCTTTGCAGTCTAGGCAGCTTGGCTTACTTATCCTTTGGTGGTAATGAGCTTACCGGATCCATCCCTGAGTGCCTGGGTAATCTTACTGGTTTGAGATCTCTCAATTTAAGCTCTAACAACTTGACTTCCATAATACCTTCTACGTTTTGGAGCCTTAAAGATATGTTGTATGTTAATTTGTCATCAAATTCTATCATTGGTTCTATTTCACCAGAGATCATATCTTTGGAAGTAGTGGAAACTTTTGATTTGTCAAGTAATCACTTATCTGGTGAAATCCCATCAAGCATAGGGATCCTTAAGAGTCTAACATATCTCTCCTTGGCCAAAAATGGGTTACAAGGTCTAATTCCTAAGTTTCTTCCAATAGGTTTGGAGTTCCTGGAGCTTTCTAACAATAACCTCTCTGGAGTAATTCCCAAGTTCTTGGAGGAACTCTTGTATCTCAAATATTTTAATGTATCTTTTAATATGCTTGAAGGGAAAATCCCTACCGAAGGACCTTTCTTGAACTTTTCAGCTAAATCTTACATGATGAACAGTGGACTTTGTGGTGCACCTCAACTACTTGTTCCACCTTGCAAATCTGATGCTCCTCATCGGCATGATCAGGTCCTTTTCCTTCTAAAATTACTCATCCCAATTCTCTCTGTACTACTAGCATATTACATATTTATGTGGTCAAAATGCACAAAAAGGAAAATGCCGTCCAGAGCACCCACACTTGCCCCAGAAACATGTTTCCCTTCCGCAGAACAAATGAGTAGAAGATATACGTATCTAGAACTTCAGCAAGCAACAGATTGGTTTAGTGAAGACAACCTAATTGGCACTGGACATTTTGGTTCAGTATACAAAGGAATACTCAAGGATGGTATGGTAGTTGCAATAAAGGTTTTCAACGTGGAGGAAGAAACAAGTTTGAGGAGTTTTGAAGTGGAATGCGAAGTTCTGCGCAAAATCTCTCACCTAAATATGGTCAGAACTGTCTGCATTAGCAATAGCCATGAGTTTAAGGCTTTGGTAATGGAGTACATGGCAAATGGAAGTCTTGAGAAGTGGCTTCATACTCACAACTATGATCTGGATATCCTACAAAGACTTAATATAGTGATTGATATCGCAAAAGGGCTCAAATATCTCCATCAAAGGTGCATCATTCACTGTGATATAAAGCCCAGCAACATCCTCCTAGATGAAAATATGGTCGCACACATTAGTGATTTCGGCATTTCCGAGTTTGTAGATACAGATTCAAGGATTCGAAAAAGACAAAGCAAGCTTATGTGCACTATTGGATACGCAGCCCCAGGTAACTTTTCTGGCTTTTATACTTCAGAGTTAGTTATGTTGCTGGTTTTTATCTCTTCGTTGAATTGAATCGAATTTTGCTGAATTATTTCAAATTAAATTCAACTTTATTGTCATTTGGAAATAACACAATAAAATATATTCAAATTTATTGGATAAAACATTTTTTTTTTGGGTGTGATTTTGCAGATCATTTTTCATTATATTGGAAATTTAATTGGCATAGGTTTTCCTGAATAGAGCCTTGTTTCATGATTTTCGGGTCTTTCCTTTTCGTTTTAGTCATATAAAAAGATATATGACAAAGGATATTGTATATGGTAAACCATAATCTTGAATGCAGAGCATGGACTATATGGATCTGTTTCCGAATTAACCGATGTGTATGGCTTTGGTATCTTGCTGATGGAAACATTCACCGGAAAAAGGCCTACAGATGACATGTTCTCAGGTGAATTGAGCTTAAGGGATTGGGTGGTGGAGTCATTAACTAGCCAAGTAGAAAAAGCTATTGATCCCTCCTTGTTGCAGACTGAAGAAGAACGTTTAGATCATCAGAAGAGGTTTTTATCAAGCATTCTGGCATTGGCTGTAATTTGTTCTGCTGAGTCGCCTAATGACAGGATACATATGAGAGATGTTGAACTCCGGCTAGTGAACATCTGGCGCTCACTAAGCCGAACGGCCAACTTCTTCTCTAAAGAGATACAATAAGGCAAATACACTTGCCACTAGGCATAATTTATAAGTAAAGATTATGTAATATTAGTTCAGTATGAAATAAGGTAAATATAAGTTTTCTTTGACTCAAAAAACTTCGCCAAAAAATTGCTGAGAAAATATAGAAACATCAAATAATAATTATTAGTACAAAAAATCAATAATAGTGAAGAGATCTTGATCCTGTTAACTCAGCAACCATAATGCAGTGGATACAAAACCAATAAAGACGTTCAGAAGATAATTCTTT
The DNA here is from genome assembly GCA_948099555.1 of Croton setiger. Lineage (NCBI taxonomy): Eukaryota > Viridiplantae > Streptophyta > Magnoliopsida > Malpighiales > Euphorbiaceae > Croton > Croton setiger. The sequence goes on along the minus strand of CANUEY010065270.1, from coordinate 56,067 downwards.
CCACTGTAAGTGAATCCTGAGGAAGCAGGAACAGGATTATTGTTCTTCGAGGAAGGCTTAGGAAGATCCGTCGGAGCCCCTGGCTGCGCTTCAGGAGCGCCAATCGGAGAATTAGCTTGATTTCCTTGTACATTTACTTGAAGTTTCATACCTCCTAAGCAATATAACCTGTTACCTGAAATAAAATACCAGGGTCCAGGCCTTGACAATGTAACCGTTGTGTTCCCATTTCTGTAGGATTGAATAACATTGCTGGTGTTGCAATTGTTATAAGCTTCTTTGTTCACCTCATCCACACTATCTGATGACGAATATTGGAACACTGCAATCATCAAATGTTAAAAACCATCTTACTCTTCTATTATTTACCCATTTAATAAATAAATTTGCTTCTTTTAAAATCTTTTTTTTTAAAAAAAAAATCTAATTAAACACTTGCATAGTTAAGGAAATTTAAAATATTAGTGATTATATAGGACATGTGAATCGAGGACCCTGGCAGTAGTTATTTTAGATTTGTTTTTCTTTTCTGAAAGATTACAATTTTTGTAGCTAATTAACAACAGTATAGTTACAGAAAGGACAGAAAAGTTTAATGACTTTGGCTCAGGAAACTCCGTAGCTAAATCTATTGCTATTTAGGTACATAATAATTGCAATTCTTTTGCTTTAGGTACAGAATGTCCGTTGTTAGTCTGATAATTAATTAGAATTAAACACAATAATAATTTGAAGAGTAAAAAAGGTTATTACCTAGAGCGTCGCCAACGTTGAATGTCTTGTTGTGAGTCCAAGTATCAAGATCAGTGCTTATGTCCCAACCAGAAGTATCTCCCACCATATAATTTGTGGCTCCATCTGATAATGTAAAGCTTAATAAAAAAAGAAGAGAGAAAAAATTAAGTAATTTATTAGCCATTGGTATGATCAGAATTGTAATGAGAAAGGAAATGAAAGGCATTGCTTCTATATATGTGTTTGCCTCAAAGTTTGATTTATCTTAGATCACCTAACTTCTTCATTGCGTGCCTTTTTGGGTTTGTTGCTTTTATTCTAATTTCATTTTTGCAAATTCGATCATCACTTTCTCTAGTAATAAATATGTTTAAGTAATTTTATGGAACAAAATAGAATGTATTAGATTAGATATTGATGTGGGTTAATTAAGATTAATTAGAGTTGGTGAAGTGGGTAAGACCAAATGGTATTTTGGTGCATGGAGTTAAACCTCTCTTCCAACTCCAAATGCTTTTATTTTGACTTTACCAATGTATCATATACCCAACCCCACCACCCGACTCATATTGCTTTTTTTGGAAAACATTAGTTTTTAATTAAAGAGTAATTTCGCACGAGGTATATAGATTATTACATCTTAATCTTAATTAGTTCGCTCAGTTACCTAACATATTCCAAAATTTATTTATTTTTATTAGTTCAGTTTGCATATATATATTTTTTAATATATTGTTATAATTTTAGTTACAATCTATCTACAAAACTTATAAAAAAGTTAAAGGTTGATTGATAACATACTATAATGCCATGAACTAGATAAAATTTTATAATTTATTATAGATATTGATATATAATGGTCCATTGAATTTATTAATTAGTTAGAAAATTTTACTATATATATATATATATATATATATATATATTATGTTTTATAAATAAAATGGGATTGGGTTTGATGTTTACGTATTACAAGTCATAGGGAAAAGAATCTCCAAATGTATTTAATAAATTTAATACTCAGCAATTTTGCAGTGCAATCTAAATATGTTAAAGCTTTTTTTTATTTTTATTATTTATGATTAAAGCTTTTTTTCTTACGTGTATAAATTAGAAGTAGTATGTCATTTATGTTTTATTTTCTTTTATCAATTTTTATTTTATACAATAAGTTTCAAAATTAGAAGTAGTACATCATAGACCAAGTCCGATGAGACCTTTCTAGACAGCTTAGTCCGCGTATTCTCACAATCTGCAAAATTGTTTCCTAGTACTTCTTGTCTCTATACAGATAGCTGACAAAATCTTAACAACCAAGCTTTTCTCTACTTCCGGTTCTTACTCCTGTAATTCCTTAAATCCAGTTTCGATTATTCTTAGATTGTTATTGTTTTAAGGTAATGGAGGGTGATAAAGGATCAAAATCTTTTACCATTGGTAACACTGCCCAAGAGAAGGGATTCTCATATTCGCTTGATTGCTATTCCGATTTGGCTCCTGAGACCGCTGCCAGACCTGTCATTGACATTGTCCGATTGCGACAAAATGCTGCCCGGAGGAATATTGTCGTTAAAGAAATTTCATATGCTTGTCAGTCATTTGGAATTTTTTCAGGTAAACTATTTCTACGGCGCCGTTTTAATAAGCCCTGTGATAATAAAATTAATAGCAATGACTGACGTATTTATTGTCAGCAATATGCACGTGTGCATACTTCAGAAATTTTTTGTTATGTAGTAATAAAAAAATTACTATTTTGTTTTTATTTTTTTAAATAAAAAAAAATATATTCTCACTGGATTCACTTATGCCCTACAAACCTCCCAATTACAGGTTTTTTTCCCTTATACTATTTACTATAATATTCAAATATTTGTCTAAATTATTTAGATACAGCCATAAAACAATAAATAATTATTCTAAAATAAAACATGCATTTGTATCCAGAATTTTGTTTATTTTTTATGGATTTTAGGGCACTTGACCTGAGATAACAACAACAACAAGTTGGTAGACCATATTTCACGAGGACAAAAAAAAAAAAAAAACTTACGAGTGGACTTGTATTGTTCTAAAAATATATATATATATATAAAAAAAAAGGTGCAGCGACTTTTTTTGGACCCAAAAATAATTAAAATGTTTTGTTTGGGTTAGGTTTTATTTTTATTTAGGGTCTTAATTTTAAGGTTTGAATCGTGTTTGATTTAAAGCACTGGACCAACGGATGGTTAATTACACGATTTATATCATCATGGAAAATTACTTTAAAATCTAACGGCAAAGCTCAACTCTATCCTTTAGAAATTAAGATGGTAAGTAAATAAACAGAATTCTCCTAAATTCAAGCCAAGGGACTAATCTAACACATAATCTTTTTTCTTTCCTGCTCTGAGAATGATCAATTCTCTCTTTTTTCCCCTTCAATTTTCATTCTAATAGTTTGTTATTATATTAAGCATTAGCATAAGAAGTAGAAGGGGAAATAATGTATCGATCTCCAAGCTGGAACAAACTAGCAAATGATTATTTTGTCCATTCATCGCCTAATCCAGCGGCTGGAATCAGAATGACGATTCCAGTGGACGAAAATGAATCATCAACTCACGATCCAATTACAGAAAATTATGTAAAAAAGGATAAATCACGTTCTAGATTTGCAGAGAATGCTGTTCATGTTATCCCTTTCGTGTTGCTCCTTTGCGGCTTTGTTTTATGGTTCTTCTCGAATTCAGGTATTTATTAATGCACTTTTTTTTTTTAAAATTAAATTCTTGCAGATGCATTTTAATCTCTTATGATTTGCAGAAGCGAAGGTGGGAATTAAGTCCAATCCAATAATACAAAAAAATTGAAAGATTGATTATCAAAGGAGGTGGTACTCAAATAGGATTTTGTGCCAGTTGATTGGGAGATATGGACGAACCCCAAAAAAGCTAAATATCATTAAAGTTTTAGAAAATTGATAATTAATCTTAATTATAATTGATTCTCAAGTTAGACTGTGTTTGGTATAAGGTTGGTATTTTTTTAAGATTTCATTTACAAAAAATATCAAAATACTATCGTATTCTCGTTGTAAAATGGATTTGAGCCTTCATAAAATAATTATTATGTTATCTTATACTAAGCCAAATTATGGAATCTTTAACTGTTGAATCAGATTAACCAATTCGTATAATTTGGATTTGTTATGCAATAATAAATAAGAGATTTGTTTGTTTAAAAGGAAATTGAATTGGATTTGATAGGTAAATAAGAGATTTGTTACCAACATTACTTTATACTCTCTAGTCTCTACACATATATATTTTTTAGCCATTAAATACTTTTTAACCTTAACATATGTGGAGGAGTACAAAGAAGTGAAAATTTTTACAAAAATTTATATTATTTTATGTACTGTATAAAATAAAGTGAAAAGGGGTTTTTTATATTAAACCAAAATTTTAATTTTTTTTTTTAATTAAGATATTACACATAACACAATGATGCATTTAAAAAATAAGTTTTTTTATTAAATTTGATGAGACTTCAATTTGGGTCTTCACCACTAAAAAAATAAACTTGATTAATTTTTAATAAAATACAAAAGTAACTTTGGCAACCATGATGGATTCATGACCGTGCCTCCGACAAGGGCACAGAGAATTAATACCCTTATGAAATTAGAAATAAAACTTAGATCAAAAGATGGATGATTGATAAAAATGGGTAATAGTTAAAAAAAGCCAAACAAATGCGCCAATGATCATAAAAATCAAGCTCTTCACTGCGCTTTGACACACACAATTCATCCCAAACAGATCCAACAAATCTAAATAGCAAGCATTTATTTACAAAGGCACCAGTTAGTAGCTTTCTGTTGCTTTTGAACTGGCTGAAGACCAAAGAACATAATTTGGAAACCCAACTCGTGAACCAAGTCCTATGCAATTTCAGCCGTACCATATAATCATCAATCAGTTTTTTTTTTTTTTTAAAAAAAAATGTTATTATTATTATTTTTTTTAAAAAAGTGCAATTTGGTGAGAGCTACTATATAGCAATGCTCATCATTTTATAATTTTGTATGTGCAAACATTCCACAGTTGATTTCAACAGATTTATATATCACTATTTGACAATAATAAAGTATAAAAAATCTTCAAATCTCCTCTCCTCCGACTCAAAAATGAAATGGAAAATAAAAGATATGAATATGGGCCAAAGCTATTGGCCCTCGTGTAATTAAAGGTGGGATTTGGACGGTCCAGATTTAGAAACACAACATTACTCCGAACTTGTCGGTTTCATCAACACTTCCTTAGCATTTCCTTCTCCTTACTTTCACTTTGTTTATTTCTTTCATTACGATAATCTGATTTCTAAATTTTATCGCCTCTCTCTCTCCTCTCTGCTTCGCTTGTACTTGTTAATTTCAGTTCATCTTCTGCCCGGACCGGCCCGATCCGGTCGAATTTCTCGTCATGAATCCTGAATAGTAAGTCCGCTCTCGATCAAGCTTTTTAATTTTATGGAGATCTGTTTCTGAATGATTATTATGATTTGCTTAGTTTTTGCGTTCCGATGTCTGGATCTGTTAATCTAGTTTTTTGCTTTTGGTTGTTGGTTCTGAGCTTTATTCAATTTCTTTCATTTCTGATTCACTCTATTTTAGAAATTTAAAAACCGTAATTCATTTGTAGTTTTAATTTCTCCCGAGTTTAACCTTTTAGTGTAAGATTTTAGTTAGATCTCGAATGCTTCTCTGCCAGTTTGAATTTCGTTTTTCTGCTTTTGGTAGGTTCTTGTTTCTTTTTTCTTAATTTCTCTTCTTTTTGTTACAGTGACTATCTGTTCAAGCTTTTGTTAATTGGAGATTCTGGCGTTGGCAAATCATGTCTTCTTTTGAGATTTGCGGTAAGCTCAATCGTCAATCTTCTCCGATTGGTCTTTCGTTTTCATGTTTGGTTTACCTGTTGAGATGAATGCATATAAGACCTTGATATCTGTATCTATTAGTTAGGTAAATTGATTCTACATCTTTTGTTGTTGTCTACTATCCAGTGGGAATTAAAGACCATTCATTAGTATGTAGGCAGTGCATCCTTTTGCTAGCTATAATCGAGTTATCTTAAATTCGTATAGCAAAGCTTGAACTGTTAATTTTTTTTTTTTTTTTCTAATGATAACATATAATCAAATTTATGGCCACAATCTTTTATGGAATTGAAATCCTAGTCCAAATATAACGTTATCTGTGTGATTACCACAAGCAGATGTAGTGGCGGTGAGTTTATTGCAATATCCAGCTGAAACTAATAAAATTTTGAAGTCTTGAATGGATAAATGTTAACCTTAGCTTTTAGGTAACCGTGTATTTACTTAGGTAGTGCTAGAAATATTCTTTCAGAGTGCATAGCTCACTCTGTTTAATTTTCTGTTCTGTTGAAATTTTCTTTCCCAGGGCTGAATGTGTATGTCTTTCTGCAAACTAATTCGTTGTCCCTCTTATCTAAAACAGGATGATTCATATCTGGACAGTTACATCAGCACAATTGGAGTTGATTTTGTAAGGATTTAAACAGTTGCAGGTTTATACAAATCATACTTACTTTTAAATGTGCGACTGATATTATTTACTTTATCTTTGGTTCCATAGAAAATCCGTACAGTGGAGCAAGATGGGAAGACAATTAAACTTCAGATTGTAAGTTTTACTTTTCTTTTACCCTTTGACTTGGATTGCTCCTTTAGTTTCTTCCTGGTGTGAAATTGGAATCTGTGCTTTGGGTTCTTAATTTAGTCTAGCAAGATTGAGTTTTGATGAGCCGGAATTCTTAAGCATGATTCTATTTGTAGTATTTGTCAATTGTTATCATTTGGTTTATATTATTTTTTAAATTCTACTTTCATTTTTCTGTTGAAGTGTTTATTATTTATTGGTTTTTCAACCAACAGTTAAAACGGTTTTTGTTGGGGCCAATTGGCCGCTCAAAATGTATATACTAGTATATTGAGTCATTTTTTCGAGTTATTATTTAGTATCTATTCATTGTTTCTAAAAATGAATAGGTGTATGATGTTAAATTGTATAATCTATTTTCTATATTATTCAAATACCTTACACTTTTCACTGATGTTTTCCTTGGTTGTCATTTTCCAGTGGGATACTGCCGGACAAGAAAGGTTCAGGACAATCACTAGTAGCTACTACCGTGGGGCACATGGCATTATAGTGAGTTTATTGCACATGCGTCATTGACATCATTCTTTTGGTTTCCATGAATATGCTTTTTAATTTTGTCCAATGCGGCAGATAGTTTACGATGTGACAGACCAAGAGAGTTTCAACAATGTTAAGCAATGGTTGAATGAAATTGATCGTTATGCAAGTGAAAATGTAAACAAACTTCTGGTTGGAAACAAGTCCGACCTCACTGCCAATAAAGTTGTTTCTTATGAAACAGCAAAGGTAAAGCTAATCTCCTACCTGGTACTGCCTTTTGTTTCGTTTTTTGCAAATTGAGATTTTGAAAACTCTACTATCATCTGTGATTTGCAAGGCATTTGCGGACGAAATTGGCATTCCATTCATGGAGACAAGTGCCAAGAACTCTACCAATGTAGAGCAGGCATTCATGGCAATGGCTGCTGACATCAAGAACAGGTACCATTGCTAATTTTCGTATATTTCCTAGTTCCAAACTTCATCATCAGTGGAAGATTAGGTTTTAATGCTGGAGAAAACGCTTTTGTATTTGATTAGATTATTTGTAATTTGTGCTGCCTTTTTAAATTGTTTTCTCTGTAATTGTTACAGGATGGCAAGCCAACCAGCAGCAAACAATGCTAGACCACCAACTGTGCAGATACGTGGACAACCTGTTAACCAGAAGTCTGGGTGTTGCTCTTCTTAGTTGCCACTAGACTGATCTTGCTCGACACTGATGCAGCTTTTCAGTTGTCCTGCAATTATAGACTGAATCCGCCTTAAATCATAAAATGATTTCCTTTTTCAGTTGTTTGTATGCAATTATTCAAAGTATTTTGTTTTATTTTATTTTTTGTTCATCTTATTGTTTAATGTTCTGTACAAATGATGCTATGCTTGATGGTAGTAAATGTTCTCATTTATTTTCCTTTACTGTTCTGCCGCTTTAAATTGCAAAGCGTTCTAAATTATGCATGAACATGGGATTTTGAATTTTAGTATTTTTAAAGAAATCTGAGATGGAATTAACCGGTATTTTTTAAAATAAATTAAATGATTCATATTAATAATAAACTATTAAATCAATTACATTTAAAAAAACTAACTAAATCATTTAATTTACATTTTATATTTCTTTAACAAATAGTAACATTTTGTGACAATTTCACCGATGAAGAATTTGATAAATCAATCAAATATTTTTTACAAAGAAAAAAAAAAGTCTAAATTTTATTAATTCAATCCTTTTCTTATGAATTTAATTGTCGGAGAACTAGGTATTTAGAATTAAATTGCAGAGTTATTGAATATTAGTATAATTAAATTACTTAGTCAAGTTTGAAAGTTTATATTCCAATTCTTCCGTGCTTAACCAAACCTGAAACAGAAAAAAAATGCAATCATACAAAAAATAATCTTTTTTTTTTTTAAAGGGAAATATAATAAATAAACAAACTTATAAGTAAAACAATAAATAGTAATACATAATATAAAATAAGAATTACATTAAATGAAAAAATGGAAGGACTTCTTCTAACTTCAAATAACCAATTTCAAGTAATAGAGATCATGGAGATGGCATCAAAATTTTGACTTAAAAAACCAACAAAATTATTATATTCTAAAAATTCTATTGCTCAAAGTGTACCAAAATTTCTCATATCACACTAATAGGACCAGAAGCTGGGGGTGACAAACTTGCTCCTTGAGGGGACTGAGCAGGTGCTGGTCCAATTTTAAGGTCCAGCTCTGGGGATTCTTTTCTAGTTGAAGAATAAGAAGAAGAAGAAGAATTTGAAGAACTTCCAATGGGTGGATGTGATCTTGGCGCTGGTATTCCAGAAGGGTGTGAAGTAAGAGGAGCACAAATAGCCAAACTTCCATGGTTGTCAGGAGTAAAAGGATAGCCTAATCTTGAACAATTATAATTCATCATTTGAAGAAATGGAGAAACTTCTGTAGTTTTAGCACTAGCACCCATAAAGCTCTGTCCATTTCCAGGGAATCCGACCATGTATTGAAATCCAGTGTAATTTGGAAGAATTGCAGGATCAATTGCTGGAGTTTCCAAGCTAAGATGAGGGAACCGGTTCATAACCTGATGAGCTGGGTTAATAGCATCCTGTATAAAATTTTACATTAACTATTATCAGTAGTAAATTTCATCAATTAAAATAAGAGCCAAAGAAGCAAATAGCACTTAGGATATTATATAGGAAGTAAATAGCACAAATTTACGAAAATGAACTAAATGTCACTTAGATTATAGATTGGTATATATTACTACATGTCTGAACATTATTAGTATATTATAGGACCGAAATTGCTATTTAGTTAATTTTTGAAAATTTGTGCTATTTACTGTTATTTCCCTTAAAATAAATATTATATTTGCTTGTTAGAAGAAATATGAAATATACTTGTGATGGTAAATCAGCAGTTGTCTTCAACGGTGGAGCTGAAGAACTGCTGCTGCTAGCTTCTTTGACCTGTGAAGAACTGTTGGAAGGCGAAATGGGATGGTCCTGGCAAGGAAAAAAAAAAAACACAAAGTTTAGTCATTTGTTTAAAAGAAAATGCTTACAGTTTGGTTTGATAAGAAAGGCGTACAGATTCTTTGAGAGACATATCAAAAAGGCTTGATCTGCGTTTCTTTTTATCAACAGAAGCCTGTCTGAGGAAATATTTCTGAGCATGACTAGCAACCTGAGTTGGGGTTCTAGTGGTTACAAAATTCTTTGAAATGCCCCTCCAATCACCTTTCCCTAGCTTTTTCAATCCTGCTAAAAATGTTATATGTTCTTCCTCACTCCAAGGCTTACCTGACTCAACAACATATACCATATATCAAACAATTTTTATCTACATCATTATAACTGTTATGAAACTGCCAATTGCAAAATGAATATGGTTCTTTTTCACATTTATGATTATTTAAGGTAATCCGATATTTTTAAACTCTAATATCAAACACCTTATATACAATATCTAAACAGAAAAACAAACAAGGTGAGAGATTCAGATCAATCAAGCGAACGAAAATATACCCTTTTTCCTTTCTTGGGCTGCTCTGCCTCTTATTGAATTGGCAGTGATACATCCATCTGATAAATACCCATCATCTAGATGATAATGATGATGAGAATTATTATTATTGTCGACTAAGGATTCTAAATTGCCCAAACTTGCACTTCTCTTCAAGGGCTGTTCTTGTTTTTCCAAAATATTTACCCCAAATAGCTTTACACCAACTACTGCTTTTCCATGGTTACAAGTTCTGGAGTTATGGCCATTCTGCCCACAATGAGAGCATCTTCTTGTTCCTTCCTTCACCATTTTTGCGGCAAACAAAAAAAAATCCTCCTGATAGATATTTAACAAATTAACAGTAATCAATTCTACAATTCTCAAAATAACCTTATTAAGGTTATTAGGTTTTTTATATAGGAAATAGGATCTTCGTTTCTCTACTGATAACACACGTATCTATCTTAAGGTCTTCACTTTGCCAATTAGAACAGGATGATCTTTTCGAAAAGACGTAACTGTCCTCTACAATGGGACCGAAAACAAATTAAACCGTAATAATAATAATGAAATGTAATGAGGGTGTTATCGTCTTACAACTCTAAAAATGAGCAAACAAACTAGGCAATAATTTTGCTACTTATTGATTTTTATTTTTATTTATCTATTATAGTCAAATAATTATAGAATTCATTTCAATTTGGGAAGTTATTTTAGTGGTTGAGATTTTATTTGATTTTTATAATCAGATTATATCAGCCGTTGATGTTTCCTTACTGTGTTGTAAATAATACTATTTGAGGAGTGATGTTGCAACACGATTGCATCTCATAACTTCTAAATTCTAATTATAGAACGGTAATGTGGGATCACAAAACTTGCTATATATAAACTTTTTTAATAAATGGAAAATAATCTTAGGATTATAAACAATTAGATTGACATTTTTTATGATAAAAAAATAACAATTACATTAAGAAATTAAATTAAATTAATAAAAAGGGTAACTATTAACAAAAAGTTACCATGTATTGTTAACCTAGTTAGATATAATTATAATAATTAACTAAAATAGTCAATTCATTAAAAAAAAGCTAAAATAGTTAATGTATCCGGTCCATGATTAACAAAAAAATGCCAAAAGATTAAGCTGTAAATTTATAAAGATATATATATAAAAGTAGCACAAATAATATCCCTATATAGAGGTGGCCACGGCCGGACCACGGTTTAAGGGGTGGAACCGGAACCAGTCCGCCGAACCGCCGGGCCGATTAACCGGCGGTTTGGGAGACGAAACCGGCGGTTTTAGTACGGTTAACCACCTGTTCAAATCCGATTCACGGTTCCGGTTCCAAAATTCCTTGAACCTAAACCGGCCCATCCTCCGGCCGGTTCAGGTTACGGTTCAGGCGATTACGGTTTTTTGATGGACCGGGCCGAACTGACACATGACCACGTCTACCCCTATATATATTGAGAGAGAGGTATCGAAATTGAAATTTGGGGTGTAGAAAAGATCAAGAATTTGGTTAGCTATTTGAATTGATGTGTTTAAATAAGTTTTATTTCTCATCATTTTCATGACTAATTATTTTTTGTTATTGTTTATTTTAAAAGTATTGTAGTTTTGTTTTCCTTAAGTCTCAAAATTTAATGTTAATCAGAATAGTCTCAAATTTAATGCTATAAGAATGCAAATAAACAACAATTAAATCACATATTTCAAATAGTTGAGACAATTACTTTACTCTTAATTTCTAATGGACTAAGTTCAAATCCACTATTCGTGCGTGAATTTATAATTATGCTGAAAAATTAGCCTATTCAAAATTCTACATTTTTCTGATGTTAATTTCTACATTGAATAGTCTCAAATTTCCTTTGAAGAAATGATTATAAGAGGGAATATCTAAAATACTGAAATAATTTCTGTTTTTTCCTTTGTCCTCTCCAAACTTGCGTCTATTATCTGTCGTTTGTCTAATTTAGTATCCACTCACACTGTCGTTTGGTTTTCGATTACTCGAACAGAAAGATTTCATTTATGGAAAATTAAACCGAACAACTCGATCATTTCCAAATTTCAAGAGCGCGAAGAGCAGGTTTTCTTTAGGGTTTTTTACCCCCCCTTTTTTTTTGCCCCTTTATCTCTTCAGATTCTTCCCAAATTTTGTCGTAGCTCTCATCTAACATTTTCAGATTAAACGCCATTAGGTATTTTGTTGTGAGGATAGTAGAGTTATCTAGAGCTATGAATCTGTTTACACTGGTAATAGTGTAGCCAATAATGCCGGGCATCCCTTTAGTAGCTCGAGAAACTTCATCGTACGATTTCTCTTCATTAAATTACGAATTACTTTTGTAATTTGAAATTGTTTTTGAACGATTGGGATGTAATTGCAGCTATACAAGAATCACGGATCAGATGTGCCGTGAAGATGGTCGTATGCATTTATCCGCAGAAGAGGAAATGGCTGCTGAAGAGAGTCTTTCCATATATTGTAAACCTGTCGAACTCTATAACATCCTCCAGCGTCGCGCCTTAAGAAATGTAATGATTCTTATTTCTTTGTAGATTTGTGTTTTAACTTTTCTGTTTCTCATGTTTGATTTATATGGACATTGTAGAGATTTTTGTTTTCGGTTTTTGAGATTATGGTTATTGTTGTTTGAGTTAACAGCAGTATTCAATTTCATCTAATTTGAACCCTTGAGTTGTGTTTTCTTTGGTAGACAAGTTCTTATTCGATACAAAAAATGTTGTCTGTGTGGATTAGCTAAAATTCTCTGGTGCAATATGTATTTGCAACATTTTTCAATTTCTTCATGATGTACATTTCACTTTTTAATTTATTTCCTTGTTTATTTTTCTGATGTAGCCATCATTTCTACAAAGATGTTTGAACTACAAAATTCAAGCGAAGCACCGAAGGAGGTAATGATGATATTTGGGTCTAACTTTTCTTATTATCAAGTATGAAGTTATTTGATGTAAAACAGTTTCTTGAGCATTCAGCAATGTAATACCAATTACCAAGGAATTTAGGTTTAGGAGTTATTTATCTACAAAATTCATCTTATCCTGTCTTCAATGAGTTTTCACACCACTTTATTCACTGCTTATTTCCACTGATTTATTCCTCAGTTTATTTATTACCTAGGGGTTTGATGTTTCTGTCAAGTTTAATTCTTCAAATGGTTTCTTTTCTTTTGTTCAGGTTTTCGCCACAAAAGCTGAATTTAATGTTCCGCACACAATATTAGTTTAAGTCACTAATCAAGTTTCATTTGGTTGAATGTAGAATACAAGTGACTATCTCTCTGTCTGTGAGCACTAATGGAACTGCACTATCTCGTAGTCTCTTTCCTTTGTACATTTTATTGGCCAGAGCAGTTTCTGGCACGGGGAGCACAGAGGTAGTTATTATTATTATTAAACGATTCAACTTGCTAAATTATAATTCTCTATTGCATTGGAGTGGTAGCATTATTTATTTTACCTTTTTTATGATTTTTTTTTTCTTTTCATTCCAAAATGAAGTATTCTACAGTATACCGCTTTCATCGGGCATGTGTTTTGACCAAATTCTCTGGAATTGAGGGAGGTCTTCAAGCTCAGGCAAAATTTGTTCTCCCTGAGATCAACAAGTTAGCTTTGGAGGCCAAGTGTGGTTCACTTGCTATATTGTTTGTTAGCAATGGTATGCTTTCATATGACCGGCATTTAAGAACTTATCAAAGTCTCATTGGAAATTTGTCTGATTGTTTATTTTTCCTTCAGCTGGAGCCCAAAGTTCCATGCATGGAGTTGATTTGATCAACGGTCATTTGGGTATGGAACTATTTACATGTGAGATATGCTTTTATTACTTACTGTTTCTTGGATGATAGTTTGGTGAAAAGATTAGAATGTGTGCCTAGCTGACTGTTGTCTTGTGTTGGTCAGTTCTGAAATTTGGGATTTAAGGTGTTAAATATCTGCTTGCAAGTGAGCAAATATTCAATTTTTCATGAAAAAGTTATAGTGGATAGGATTTTTGCACATATTAAATAAAATGTGAATTTGATATGAAGAATAAGATACATCAGTGTAATCTTCAGTAGATACATTTTTTCAATTTGCAGCTGTTCTCTTGTTAGTCCGTCTTTCAGTTAATAAATATGTTAACATGCTACTCTGTAATCTTTTGAAATTTGAAGTTAATATATTATGATTCTTACTATTTTGTTGAGAATTTGTGATCACCAAAATTATAATATGTTCATGTAACATTGCAAGAGATTATTTGCAAAAAAAAATTTTATTTGCTCTATTTAATCTCACTTTATTTTTCAAGATGTGCGTATAGAAGTTTTGTGCTTGTTTCATGGAAGCCTGCATCCTTTTGGGTAATGTCTAACATATTTTAGCTTTGATGCATGGTGAGGTTAGAATGTCACTAGTTCCATTTTTTAAAATTGTTGTTCAAAACAAGTATGCTCTGCAATTCTATGCATGTTTAGATTTGTTTGGATTGCCATGTGGTTTCAATTATTGTACGGTACTACGGTGATCACTGAATACAAGTAATAAGGAATTTTGTAAAGTTAGATTTTGTAGCCCCGTTCTCTTCTTAAAAACTGTTAATACATATTCTGTTATGCACCAAAATTTGTCTCCTTTGATTGAATTTTATGATGCAGAAAATGTTGGGGGTTGCTGTCTATTGGGCAGAATACCTATGGAATCACTCTATATGTCATGGGAGAAGTCACCAAACTTGAGTTTGGGACAAAGAGTGGAGGTGACATCACAGGTAGACATGAAATCATGCTCCTTGAAGGTACGGCGTTATATAACTCTTCATTAGTTTTTTGTTTTGTATGTTTTTGGTAATATTCCTTCCATAACATGGATACTGAGTTTGTCAAAATAGGACCATTATCCCCTTCTTGTCCAGGCAGGTGTGTCTTCTGTTAGTTTGATAGATAAGACGTAAATTTCAAATAAGAGTTCAAATGATAACAACTTCATTAGTGCATGATTAGACTTTGTATAATTTTTGTGCATCATTTAACATTCTTGATAGGTAGAAAAGACTAATTTCTCTATCGCACCTCCCCATGCAACTTCATAGTAGACAGCCAAGGTCTAGGTTGCTAATTCACTAATTTTGCTTGTTCATCAGTGTAGAATTGGGTTAGAGCAATTTGTTCACATGACATATTACTCAAAACAATGGGTCTAATTCTAACAACCGCATCATTAATCTAACTAGCCAATCCAGTATCAGCTTCTTTATTTTGAACACCTAGTCTATGGTTGTGAAGAAGACACTGTATCCTATCTGGCTTGCATAGTTTTCCAAATTTTTTGTCTTTGAAACATTTTCTATAAATTTTTTGTTTGTTTTCAAGAGATTCCTTTTTTCTGATAAGTATCTTTATCTTTGCCCATGTGCAGTTGAGTTTTTCGAATGATGACAAATGCCTTTCAGTTCAAATTCCATACAATTCTGAAACTGTGGTTTGTTCTCTCCTTGTACTCTCCAGTTTGAGTTTGTATTTTCCTTTTTAATCCACATATTTTGCTAGTTGAACTTACTGACGCATGACTGCAATTTATTTTGGATTTCCGAAGAATATTTCACAACGAATTCAAGTCAACATATCTGCAGAAGAGTTTGGGGCTAAGGAAAAATCTCCTTACCACTCATATGCATGTAGCGAGATTTCTTCTTCATTATCACATCTTATTCGGTAATCCTTGATATATTATAGTTTCACTTTTGTCATCCTCCATTTCAGCTCTTTCATGTTATTCGGTTATCCTTGATATATCATATTTTCACCTTTATCTTTAGTTCAACATGCTTGATTTAGCCCTTTGTGCACTAACAAAGTCATGCACACAATTTTCATATTAATTATGTTACTGTAGCAAGGAAGTAATTTTTGTTCCCCATTTGGTTTTTGTATCTGTAGAAGCACAAGCACTTTGCATTTGTTTTTTTTTTTTTTTAATGCATTAATGTATAATTGAGTACTTTATAAACGGGAAAGGTATGATATAGGGGGCAATATTGCTGAGTAGGCTGTTGGTTTTGCTTTTTATCAATGTAAAGTAGGTTCTACTTCAATGTCTTAATGTCATTTTCTGTACTAATTGAATATATGAAATACTGTGCTGTTTGGCAATGGTTAAACCTGGTCTGAGCATTTATTGAATGACTATGTAATGTTTCCATAACTTCTACTTTTAGGTTGAGAGCTGGAAATGTCATTTTCAACTATAGGTACTACAATAATAAGTTACAAAAGACTGAAGGTATTGTTGATTATTCTTTTATGTCTGTAATGATGCATTTGAACTCTCTCACTTTTTGTTTTAATGTTTTTCCACTATCAATTTAAGCTCTATTATTTGAGCTATATTAAAGACTTTCTACCTGCTCAATCATATAGTTGTGTATCAGTTTCTATTCATTATTTTTCCTACAAGGTGCTTTATTGTGGAAATATTGCTGTGGAGATACGTAATCTCTTCATTAATCTATTGACTTTTCAAGGAAGCGGACGGAACATAGTTCCGTGGTCCAACGCCTTTGGTCTAAGTCCTCTAGGAAGTCTTATAAAACACTTCTTTTTATTACCTATGATGGACTAAGTTATTTTATGAGATTTTAAAATGTGATTGATTGAACGAACTTTATTATTGTTTTTGAAATCTGTCCTGGCATAGTTTAATTTAAGTATGTAATGGAGTTGGTATAAGAAGGGGAGCCTTGGTTCACAATAAAGTTGTCGCTATGTGACCAAAAGGTCACAGGTTCAAGCCCTGGAATCAACCTCTTGCAGTAAATGCAGGGTAAGGCTGTCTACAATACACCTTTGGTTTTTGGCCCTTCACCAGACCCAGCGTAAACACGGGATGCCTTTGTGCACCAGGCTGCCCTTTGTTAATGGAGTTGGATATAAATAGCTGTGGTGGGCCTTTTATTGATATAATGTTGCTCCTTCAGGCTCAATAGTGTTTGCTTTTCCTTAATTTTCTATAGGATGTACATATTTGCATCGGAGGTTTCATGAATAAACTAGGAAACCTGTTTTGTTATGGGAATTCTTTCACTATATTGTCTAAATTTTATTTTTTATTTTTGGTTACTGATGTCTGACGGATTAGGTTACTTTTTGCTTTATTTTTTTGATAGTAATTGAATCTGCAAATTACTTTTGTTTTCATTTGCTAAATTTTTGGATCTCTTTCTTGCAGTAACTGAAGACTTTTCATGCCCATTCTGCTTGGTAAAATGTGGAAGCTTTAGGGTAGGAGGATTCTAGACTTCTTCATTTTACCTTTTTTCTTTCTTTTTCTTTCCAGTTAAAATGAAATCATAGTTGCTGGACTTTGTCTCTTGATGGTTTTTCTTGTATTTCAATTATCTCAATTTATCTTTTGCCCTGCTTTATTCTGGATTTTTCACGTTTGCTTTTTCCTCCTTAGGGTCTAAGATATCATTTGCCTTCGTCGCATGATCTCTTCAACTTTGAATTTTGGGTTGGTAATCTTCAGGAATCTTGGTTGATTCTTGTTTATTATGTGTGGATTCCTATTTCTAAACTAATTCCTTGGCTATTTTGTAGGTAACTGAAGAGTTTCAAGCTGTAAATATTTCAGTTAAGACTGATAACTGGAGATCTGAGGTTAGAATATTTTCTTGTTGAATTTGCAATTTTTGGAGGAATAATTTTGTTAGTAACAGCATCAAAAGACTATATGGTAAGAGGTCCCTGTTTATTTCCAGGGAATTTATTGCTTGGAATATACTACTGACTATTTTAAAATTAGCATTGTAAAGATTACTATCCCGAGCATCTCTCTCACTGCCAATTTTCTTCTGTTTTAAATCCTTTTGAGCTTTCTGTTGGTTTACTATAAGGAACGGATTTGTGCAATATGTCTACCCATTTTACTATTAATTTAATCTTTTAGAAGTAGGTCAGTTAGGTTACTCCTTGTAATCATGGTTTACCCTTCAATGAGTGTATTGTTGACCTGCAATACTTTTGTAAAACAATGAATTAACTATAAAATGTGTATTATTGTCTTCCAATGTTTCATGCACATACACATTACTTCCCTGTTTAGGAGTTTCATAATTTTTTGAAGGGAGATTCCTTTGATGCTCAATAGGCAAGTCATTGATTTTATCAATTTGCATAATGTCTGAAAATAGTATTATTTTCTAATGTATGCCATACATTCATGCATACATGATAAAATGATAGCTACTTGAAACTTGGGGTTTGCATGCTAACTGCTGAGTATGAAACTGAGGGCAAGTGTTCTTGCTAGCTGTTAATTTGAAGTTCTCCTTCCTGCTGCTGTTGGAATTTAATATGGCTCTATGCTTTCTTCAGATTGTTGCTGATGGTGTTGATCCAAAGCAACAGACATTTTTCTTCCGGTAAATCAGATCATCTTTCGTCCCTGAACCCATAATTTGGTTTGCTTCATGTCATTTATGTTGGTGTTTGAGAATACTAGTGGCTGAAATGGGTGTGTTATTTGTAGCTCAAATAAATCAAGGCACAAACGACACAAGAACCTAGTTTGGAATGCAAAGCATGTTCGTCCATTCTTTTTTGAGTCAAACCAGAACAGTGGAGCCTCTGATATCCTTGATAAGGCTGGTGGTATGTGCTTATGCCCTAAGTATGATAGATCATGGATGCTGCCCTCTTATTTAGTTTCCATTTATACTTGAAGAAATGAGTTTATTGTGGTGAAAGTTTTTGCTGAGGTTTTAATTTGATGAACAATAACACTAGAACTGTGGTGTAGATATAGTGGAAATATCAAATATGAGACTAGAAACTGAACTATCAAAATTATAACTAGATTTTACATAAATTTTCATGCATCAGCTGGTTTTCAGAATAATGTGGAGGAGAGAGCTGAGGTTTTTCTGTTATTTAGAGAACTACAATCTTTGCGTCTATCTTCACCCTTCATAGGCAATGGACTGCAAAACTAAAACATTGCAAATCATTTGCTTATGAGGCTAAAAGGACTATTTGAGAACCATGTTGTGCTACTGATGTACAACAAAAGTCAACGGATGACTGCTTTCTTTTGTTTCTGTAGCATAATTTTATTTTCAGCAGGTGACTAAACATGCTTTTGCATTTAACTCTGTTGCATCTAAGACTGAGCCTGAAAAGTAATATATGCAATTTGAGGAAATTCTTTTATGTGTTATCAGTTTTTTTCAAACGGATTCATGAAAAGTGTTGCACTGCGGATGATTTTGCAAAAAAATTTCGAAGACTTTTTTTTTTGGTTGAATCACATACTTATCTTACATGTCATATCCAATGTTTATATGATGACTTGTTTCGGATACTTGTATCTCAGGCAGGAAAGATTTTCCTATAGCCTACATTGGTGCTGCATCATGTGCAGATCATGTTCCTTCCAGCTTTGATGCTGTTGGGGTTTCAGGATCTGGACCACAAACATATCCTGATCCAGAATGTGTTCAGTCAGCATCTGGAAATAACTTTGCGCCCCCTGCCATGTTGCAATTTGCCAAGACAAGAAAATTATCTATTGAACGATCTGACCTGAGAAAGTATGTTGTACTACTTATGTCTTTTAGCTTACTCTTTTTCTGTTCCTTAGGCGACATTTACTGTGTGATTTATATGCCATATGCATTAGGTTGTAGTTGGTTGAAAATAAACTTATGACTAAAATTACTGCTACACGTCTGTCAAATTGCTCATAACTGTGGTTGTAATCTAATGCGATATTTTTCACCAGCCGCACGCTGCTACACAAACGACAGTTTTTTCACTCACATAGAGCTCAGGTGAGCAATAACTTGTCTTTTAACAGAGATCCATTTTTCCCATTTGTTTTTTTTGCTAATCTTTGTTTTATCAGTCATTATACAATTATCTACAATATCTCCAGTTTCCATGTTCTCTTTCTTATTTGTTCTTCTATATCATGGTTTTCTAATTACCTGCTGTTTGCCTAAAGCATTTTAGAGTTGGATAGCCAATAACTATTGTTAACCTACTTCAGATGCCCTGTGATATTATGAAAATTCTCCCTGAAATATAGAAAATATGTTAACTTTGCTGTCATTTTTTTGTTCAATTGATTATGCATCGAAATATTGAAATAGATATACATTTTGTTTTTTGGTACTTGAAGCCAATGGCAGTTGAGCAAGTTCTGTCAGATCGGGATAGTGAAGATGAAGTTGATGACGATGTCGCAGATTTTGAAGATAGAAGGGTAAATCCTATTTTGCATGACATGTTTCCTCCAGCATACCATAATTTTATATGTTTTTTTATGTGAGTTAGCCCTCTCTGCTAGATTGGGTGACATCTGCCCTTTTTTTTTATGCCGTAGATGCTTGATGATTTTGTTGATGTTACTAAAGATGAAAAGCAAATGATGCACTTATGGAACTCGTTTGTGAGGAAGCAGCGGTAATCATCTTTCTATTTTGTTTTAATTGTTGATTCTGTTACAATTCTGGTCTCAATATGTCAGTAGTTCTTAAGATGTGGCCTGATTTGGCAGGCTTCTTTTTTTTTGTCAAAAAAAAAATAAAAAATAAAAATTGGTTCATTAGGAAGTTGTGCTGTGCTGTGATAGATGCCCTCTAATGAGTCTCTATTTAGTTGAATCCAAAGATGTGTTATTCAGCGTTGTGATATGTCAAATGAAATAACGCTTGCTCTCTAGTCATTACTAAAAGGTGCTTGTTCATTGTTTGCAAATAATTGTTTTAGTGTATGCATTTCTGGTATTCATTAAGTGTTGTTTTGTACGAGACAGAGTTCTGGCAGATGGTCATATCCCTTGGGCATGTGAGGCATTCTCAAGATTACATGGGCACGATCTTGTCCGAGCCCCAGCTCTACTTTGGTAATTGCCATGATATACATATAACATATCGCATTACAGTTGCTCCAAGCTTTTACATGTATGACTTTAAATTTTGTTTGGACAGGTGTTGGAGATTATTCATGATAAAATTATGGAATCATGGTCTACTAGATGCCCGTACTATAAACAGTTGTAATATTACCCTTGAGCGATTTCAACAGCAGGTTCCAGATCCAATGAAAAGCTAGAGAGATGACAAATATGTAAATTACTAGTATTTTTTAATGAAATGAAAAAGAATCAAGGGTAATATTTCCTTAGTATTCCCAATCAATGTCACAGGAATATCTTTCTATAAAAAAGGCAATCACTTTTTTTTTTCTCTCCGCCGAGCTTGGTGGCGTAACTTGCCTTCTGTATTATTGTAATTCTTGTGTACTTATGTTGTATCCATGTATTTGTTGATCAAATCATAATCTTTTTGAAGCGCCAAAATCCTGAGAATCAATTATTATTAGCATTAAAGTTTCAATTTTCATGTAATTAAGTTTGTATAAAGTAGTGCCGCATATTTTGTTTCCATAATTTCACTGAGAGAAGAATAGTAGCCTTTGTCAAATTGTGGGGAATTTTATTCCTCTTTCTCCTGTTTGTCATATTTACATTCGGGTATGGTTTGGCTTAACTAGGCTTATTTTTCTGAGAGGGGGTAGATACGGAAAACTCTTAAGAAAGTTAAGAGTTCTTGAAATCCTTATTCCTACAGATCAAATCTCCGATTTCTATTTCAATAAATATGCTAGATCAAACTTTAACAATATATGTTTGAGATATAATTCCAAATTAAATAGAATTAATTCATCTTGTAAGCACTACAAATGATTACTTTGTGAGCGTATTAGAAAATATGTGTAAGAATATGTTCATGAATACTACAAATGAATTGGTTTGCAGGCTTGTTCAATGAAACGCTCATGAATACTTACCGGAGAATCCAGAAAATTTAATAGAAAAAACATTAATTTGAGTAAAAATATAATAACCTTAAAACTTCTTGTTAGAATACGGAGTTTAATGCTGTGTGTAATTTTTATTTAAAGTATCATTAATGGATTAAAAAATTGGTAATTAATCTAAACTTTGACAAAAATATGGGATAAATGTCAAACTTTTTATTGGTTTCTACGTAAAACACTTTCTAAATTTTAAAGGTAATAGAATAAATTTATTGATACTGCTGGGGAGCTCGTGAATAGAGTTCAAATTTAACTTATTTATTAAACAAGAACTTAGATCGATTAGTTAGATGAAGAACTCTTCGCAGGCCCAGGTGCTGATATGTTTGCCAGCGTCCAGATTTGTTGAGATTGAGATCCGCTATTGAAAATGGACTTCCTACACTTGATTTCGATGTGGGACTGAAATTAAAGCTATTTACTTACTATAGAGAAGCTCAGCTTGTTTGGAAACCAAAACAAAGAATGAATAGTTCTTAGCATTAAATGGCGTCGATGTGGCAGGAGCTCTGCAATTGATTAACATGTGGTAAAAGACAAAGATATTGGTGACTCCTGACTGAGAAGTTTGTTAGGTTGATTTGTCGTTTTATCACCGAACCATCAGAAAATGCTCGCTGAATGTGGGGTTACCCTTAACTCCGCCGCGAGCCCTTTTAATTTCTATCTGCTTAAATAAAATTGCTCGACGCCGAGGCGCATGCCACGTTTCGATCTGCATGTTATTTTGCCATTATTTTACTTTACAAAACGAAGGTGTCGTCGTGAAGTTATGAATCGTGAGGTTAGGACTCTGCAACGTCTTTAAAGAAAGAGTAATTTAAGGAACCTAATGGGGCCCACCAATGTCCCACTGATGCTATCCATCTTTCTCTGCACATATTTTTATCCTATAATTTGCAACAGAAATCTGATTTATTGGTCAATTAAGTTCGTATTTGTATCCAATTGGGCTGTCAATAAATATAAATAAATTTCTATCCAATTGATATGAAAGTCACCTGCTCAAACTAAGTAATAGTTTAATATTTAATCATATATCCCTCAGTTTGTGTACTTGACAAAATAATTAATTTCTCTTAATTTATTAAATTATACTATGTTATTTTCCTTCTAAATTAGTGTCTCTATTTCTTTTTTGAAAAATAATAAAAAAAATCTTAATACACCAAAATTGAATATAATTTAGCATTATTTAATCATATAAGTTCCTTTAATTTTTTTTTAATTATACAAGTGAATAACTATAATTTTATATGTTGATAAAGTTGTGGCTTGATTAATCATTCTATATACCACGAAGATGATAGGATGCAAATGTTTCGTGTTCGATTTCTCTTAAATATATTATTAACACAAGTTTAGTGCTCAGTATATGACTACCCTTTATTAAAATCAATATCTACACATCTTACAATCTCCTTAAAAATGTACAATCTGCCAACTGATTTCTTGATCTGTTAATATGAGAAATAATTACTTATTTGAAAATAGTCACAAGTTTTCAAAATTACAAATTGAACCTCAAACATAGGAGTTATTAGATTTTCCTCTTAACGGCCAAAATCAATCGTAAGCAATATGATTCAGTGCCCGCTTTTCTCCCCCGAATCAATGTTTAGTCAACTTAGCGATTCCTGCATTTTCGGGGCTTTCATCATATATTTATTTTACACAAAATATAAACAATTTATTTTTATATATTATTTATTTTACTCAAAATGACATTTATTTTTGAATTTATTCAATGTTACATTATCACATGTTTTGAAAGACGAAGGAGAAATGGAGTTTTTTTTTTTTTTATATTCGTTGATTATAATTATCAACAAATAAATTATAAAACTTAAGTATTATTATTAATGATATAACACTATTTTAAAATGTGATATTTCTGCTTTGGTAGATATTTTTTCATCCATAAATATTAAACTCTCAATTTTTACTTAAACGGTAAGAGTACTAAACCATTCATAGTTAAATGTGTGACATTTTTTAAAGAAATGATAATAGATAAAGGGATTTTTCGCTAGTTAAATATGGGAATCGTAGTATATAAATGGTAATTTTCAATAACTAGTTTTTGTTTTATGGTTATGAGATTTTTGTATGTAATTATATTTTAATTATAAAAAATTTAATTATTTATAAAAGTAATAAACATAAATAAACTTTATAAAAAATTCAATTATTTTATTATTTTTAATTTAAATTTTAAAACTTGTTCTACTCAACCACTATAAAAAAAATTTTCTTTTTTTAATCTAAAAAAGAAGAGAGGTTTAAACTCTTAAGTCAATACTCTAATATACATGTGTAAAATTAAAATCAACATTGTTTTGCTAATATTTACTGAACTTGTTATTTCAATATTTTATTTTATCTCAGTCATATTCAAATGATGTGTCACTGTTATAAATTTATGAAATAACATTTCTTTTTATAATAATAATATAATTAAAAAAATAACTTCTAAAAACATTCAAAAAATATATATAAAAGGTAGTTAACTAATAGTTGAACAAAAATATCCTGGAATAATTAGCACATTTTCTAAAACTATTGTAATAGTCCAAGCAAATTTTCTCTTACTTTGGAATAATATTTTTCAAATTTTGTTGTAAAAAGTTTATAAAAACTGTTTTAATAGAATAAATTTTTAATGATAATAGTTTCAAAATAAGCAGTACTTTTTCTAAAACAAAAATTTACTATAGATAAAATTATATTTTCTTTATTAGCTAGCTGGACATATATATATGAAATGAACCTAATAATAAATCATTATTTTCATATTATTTTATTAAAAAACAATACCATTTCAAAATTTAAATTTAATGATATTAGCATTAACCACTCAAAATTAACTTTGTAAATAATAAAATTTAGTAACGTTTCCCTTCATTTATATATTTATTAGAGATAGGTATGGAAATGCAAATACGGTTGAAATTATCAAAGTATAAGAGAAAAAAAAAAAAGGATAAGTGAAGAAGTATATTGACAATTTTGTCCTCATGTCTCGCCAGGAACGAAGACAAAATTGTAATACACATGGACGTGAACACGCGTAACATAGAATCCCATGTCGTTTTTATAAGTTCTGTCGCTTATCATCTACACGTGTGTTTCGCCATGCACTCTTCTGCCACCTCTCTTCTAATTTCCAAATGACGGCTTCCGTTAAACTATAACCATGCATGCACACTCTACCTAATATTACATGTGTTATTACTCATATTATCTTATTAACTCCGAACTAAAATAACGTTTTAATCCAATGATTAATTAATCATTTTGTTTTTCAATTATAAAACAATTTCTAAATTGGGAAACAAAAAAAAAAGGGCAGAGAGTTGTTGAGCGGAGAAGAATTGCTGACAACTGTGTTAAAGATGAAACAGATTTATTCCCAATGGCTGCAGAGAAGCAGTACTTCTTGTCCAGGTCACACCATGAGACGTCCGTTACCGTTAAATGAAAGGTCAGATCATAGTGAAGTTTATATGTAACTCATGATGGTTAGTAGTTTAACTCAACTTCATTGCTCTATAAATACCTTTCTTCTTCTTCTTCCATTTTCTGCACTTCACTTCAAGCTCCTCTTTTGCTATTTCTCTTTCTCTTCTCTCTCTCTCTTTTTTTTTTCCTCTTCATTTTTCTTTCTGTAATTATTAATTCTTTCCTTTTTTTTTTCTTTTTATTAAGATTTCAATAGTATATATAAATATACCAAAATATCCCAACCATTTCTTTCTTTTTTGGAAATCTTACAATGTTGACCGGAGTCAATGCTACTGATTATGCTAAATTTTACGATTTCGGCGATTATGCATTTTCAGGGATGAACGTTAACGTTAACGTTACGCCCGCACCTGCACCTGTGCCGAAATACGATAGCATCTATGATGCTATCTACGGCTCTGATGAATTCCGCATGTACGCTTACAAGATCAAACGGTGCGGCAGGACTCGTAGCCATGACTGGACGGAATGCCCCTACGCCCATCGCGGCGAGAAAGCTACACGCCGTGACCCGCGAAAAGTTCCGTACGTGGCAATCGCTTGCCCTGGGTTCCGTAACGGGAAATGTCACAAAGGTGACACGTGCGAGTACGCGCACGGGGTGTTCGAGTACTGGTTGCACCCTGCACGATACCGCACACGTGCATGCAATGCGGGGCGGTATTGTCAACGGAAGGTTTGTTTCTTTGCCCATACACCGGATCAGCTCCGATCCGAAAAGAAATATTCATGCCCATTTGCGCATATGACTAGAATTGACGGCCGAGAAGAGGGTTCAGCCTCATCAGCATCATCATCATCATCATCTGTTAGAATGAAGGGATATGATGGGGTTGCTGAGCTGTTGAATACTTTGAGGAGTTTAAGTCTGAGAGATGAAGAGAAGAAAAGTCTTGGAATTATTGAGGAATTTGAAGCGGATTTGCCTCAGCTCGATTGGATTTCAGAAATTCTCAAGTGAATTTAATTACACCTTAATTATGTTCTTTATGATGTTATTTTGTATTTTTTTTTATTTAAAAGTATGTTTTAATGTGATTACATATAGTACTGTGCGTTTTGTGAGTGTAATTTCAAATTAATGCCTCTGCAGTGTATTTATAGAATCCCTTCTACAGTGGTTCTTTAATTTTTGGATGCTATTTTGTAAATGTAAATGAAAATGCAAATTTGATTTTTTAACATTTCATTTTTAATTATTAACTTCATTATCAGCAGAATGGGTTTATAATTTGACAATTAGAGACTTTACTTGATCTTGTAATTTTCTTTATAGGATGTGGAAAATTTCTTACCTACAACTTTAACATTTAAGATGATACTCTCATTTATTGGATTTTCTATTAGTCTAATGTAATACACTTGATGTTTCTTTTAATTTTAATTAAGCAGTGTTTAAATTAATAATAAATTTACTCTTCTATCTAGTGATGGTGCTGTATTTACAAAATAAATGCAATTATTCTATTCTATTAAAGTACTTAAAGGATAAAAATGGTGTATCTTTCTATTACATTTGCATTGGAATAAGACGAATATTTTACACACTGTCATGTTTTGTGAAATAGAATTAGTATTTGTTTTACTGTAATAATGTTAATTTATCTCTAATGTATATATAGATTTTTTTATTTTGTCAAACACCAGTAAACAAACATATTTATTTGGGTATATTGTTTAGAGGGTGTTTGGTAAGTTATCTATACAGGTGATTTGTTGTTTTGTATTTGACATCTTGCATGTGTTTGCTAAGATTTCAATTAGAAATCCTAAGCAACTATTTATTCTAATTACTCATATTTGCAACGGGTTGTTGATTTATTCAATTGTCAAATAGACATTCTATTTTTAAAGAGTTTTCTCAACAATATCCACATTAATTATTGATTTTTTTATTTGATTCTATATTAAATTGCGGATCTAAAAAGGGAAAGAAAACTAAGAATAATAGTCATATCCATATTTGCACCTTCGACAATACTACTTGGAGATGCTATTATTATGTTACTATCCTGTGAGATTTGTTGGGTTGTCTCACATAAAATTTTTTTTAGTGATAAAAGGTCTTAATAGGCAAATTAATTTTTTTTATTAAATTAGAATTTTAAATAGATGCATTACTCTAATCAATTTAGCCGAATATTCTTTGCCGTCTTAACATAATAATATTGTTAAAATGGACTATTCCTAAAATATATATAAAATTATCAAAGTATGTTTTTATTCTATAACAAATATGATCATTCTCACCCCAAAGAAAGTGCAGCCATGTTTGTTTACAATAATTTACATCTGATTTATTTGGTGCATGAGAGGAGAATACTTGGGATAGGAAATAATTTTTCCTGGGCGTCATTTTGGTTTATAATCTAATATACCATCCGTTCACGAAAGATTTGCAGTGTCGTGTTTTCACATCCAGAATCTCAAACATCACTGGACCTTTGTATCATCTTAGAAGAATCCATCTTGTCCGCAACTCCTCTTATTCAGATCAGAATAGAGCATAAAATTATGGACTCTAGTAACTGAAGAATCGATCAAATACCTAATTCAAAGATCAAAACTAAAAATCTCCATAAAAGCATTAATATATAATGAAGATTTGCTTCTACTGACCAATTTTTTATGAAAAAGGCATGCGATCAAATGAAAGAAAGATAATTTCTTTTATTGAATTTGAGTTTGTAATTTGAAATTTCCGAACGAAGAGATCTTAACTCTTGAGATTCAATGGAGTCGATTGATTTCACAGCTTCAATATTCGAGTAGCAGTGAGCATGTGATGAGATGAAAGGAAGATACTTTCTGTTGTTGGATTCGGGTATGTAATTTGAAATTTCCAAATGAAGAAATCTTAAATCTTGAGATTCGACATGGTTTCAATATACGAGTAGTTGAAATTGAACGGTGAGCTTGTGAGGAGATGAAAGGAAGATACTTTCTATTATTGAATTTGAGTATGTAATTTGAAACTTGTGAGTGAAGAGCTCGTACCTCTTGGGATTCAATGGAGTGGATTAATTTGAAGGCTTCAAAGGATGAGCATGTAGCTCTGGAGATTGGATGGAGTTGATTGATTCCACGGCTCCAAGATTCCTGTATGTCTAGCCGAGATGAAAAAAAGATACTTTGTTTTATTGGATTCGGGTATGGAACTTTGAGATTCCAGTAGCCAAGTATGTCAATGTTAAAGCAAGCGTGTTCTATCGGAATCCATCAGCTAGAGAGAGAACCCACAAAATGGAAAAAAGGAATTTCGTTTGACACGATAGAGCACCAAAGAAGGGATTAGGGATTTATTTAATATAGTATTGAGGATGGGATTCTAAGACTAGTTCGGTCACGTTATACATAAAAAAATTATCAACTATAAAATAAACTTTATACCGAAAAATTTCAAAAAAAAAAAAAAAGAAAACTTCATGCCGAAAAAGTTAACTGCAAATTAATTACAAATTCTAAGAGTATTAATTAAGTGGATATTTTTATAAATGCAGCTGGTATGTTAAACTTTGATTAAGGAACAAAACGAATCAAAGTTAAGGAACAAATCAAATATTGGATCGTCTATATTGAATATTGAAATCAATTAATTTTAGTGGATTACAATTGAGTAACAAAATAAATCAATTCAAGTGGACTGCTATTGGGAATTTCACATGACTATATTTCTATATTTTATGTATACAAATTTGTATACTAAAAAAAAATAAAGAATTGGAGGTGTAGAAGGTCTTGTCTCGAGGCCTCTAGAATTTCTGTTTATTATAAAAAAGAGCAGCTTTTGGGATAGCTGATGTTGTTAGAGAAAATAATAAACAGATAATACTTGATAATAAAAAAAGGGTTAAAAAAATCCAAATAATTAAAATACGAATACTTTAAATATGATCGATTTATGTATGAACACCTATAATTAAAGTACATATATTTTTAAATATGATCAAATGTGATTTATCCGGAACTGGTTTTTCCTGTTTAATTTATTGCTTAAAGCAATAATATTAATCCCTTCAATCCAAAAAAAAAAAAAAGTGTGAAAACACATTGTTGTATGTATGGTACCTCTTCAGGTGTAGCAAAAAGTTTTCCTCAAACTCAAAATATAGAGTTGCCAGTATTTGAAAATCAATTTCTTTTCACAAATCAATTTACAATCAACTTAAAAATCAAACAATAATTGATTGGAGAAAATATTTTTTAGATTACTAATATATTATAAACATTCAGTTATTACAAATAATAAAAGTTGGAAACGTTATTAATAAATTCGTAAAGTTTAAAATTTTAACTGAAAACACAATTCCTTCCGCCTGAAAAATCGAATATTGAAATCCTCAACTCCCACAAAACAACTTTTTATATAGTTTAACACCAACCCACATAAAGAACGAAGAACTATCGGCTCTCTCTGCATTGTAAAAAATTAAATCCAGCCGGCAAAAGTTCAATTAGAACAGTCGCGAAAAAGATTATAGTCGCCGATTGAACTAATTAAGATGAATAGAATGTTAATAATTTGAGAAACAGATGTTTAAACTAATTATTATTGATGCATGAACTAAAAAATTTTGAATATTTTGATGATATATTCGGGGTGGTTAAACCGATAAAACGACATGACGCGGATCGTATAACAAGTGTCATTTACATTCGACATGCGCAGCGACACGTCCCACCTTGTTGTCGACTTCTTGATTGTTAAAGACCAATTATTGATTTTTCAATTCAACTTTGAAATGCCAAAAAACGAAAATGCTTTCACTTCTTACGGTTCTGATGCATTCAGATTCCCCACATTGAAACGATAGCAAATAAATATTTTTGAACGATTATTAATTCCCACATACTCCCATTGATCAATAAATTGCAGTAAAGATAGGGAAAAAAAAAACGCACAGGCAATTATAATTCAAAACGAAAATGGATCAAACACATCGACAAACGAACAAAAGAGAATACAAACACATTGACAAGAAATTATTTTAATCACTTACAAAATATCAACTCAAAACATAAAAACACCACAAATACACAAACAAACAGCAACGGCTTTCCAAATTAATTATAACCCATGTTACGTGTCGAAGCCATTTCACATTTCTCTTCAAAACACAGTCTTGTCTTTTAAGTCTGGCCAGTTGCATGCTGTCCGAACTGCTCAGCTCTATCCCTCACCTCCCTTGCCTTTCCGGCCAACTTCATGCGTGCCTGATCCAGGCTGTCTGCTCCCGGTGGGTGTTTTCCAGTAACATACCTGCAATTACTCTCTAAAATATCAAGCATTGTAAATTCATTTAAAGAAATGCAAGAAAATAGTTAAATTTAATTTTCTAACCTGTAAATCCAAGACAAGACAGAAATGGCGGCCACACCAAAACCGCCTGAGGCTAAGAAACCGGCGATTATCAAACAAACTGTGATAACCGCAGGTACAAGAACCGGACTGAATATGACCAGCAATGGAGTAGCTATGGTCAGTGCAATGACCGTACCAGCTAAGGTCAAACCGGAGAGGACTAAAAGAGATCCACCAGCAGTGACAGCAGTTGCTGCCTTAACTACTTGGTGAGATCGCGGTTGCTGGTGGGGAGATTGTTGGTGGTGCTCCGCCATTGTTGCCGTCGGAGAAAAAAGAGCGGGCTGTTTATATGATAAGAGAGATAGATAAAAGGGGATAAATTTGATTGGAAGTGATAGAGCTGAGAAAATAAGGTGAAATTTATAAAGAAAGAGGGTAAGAAGAAAGATGGCACGTGTTGGAGAAAGAGGAAGTACGTGTTGAGGAGGATTTCATGCAAGGGTTGCATGCATCGAAGTAGCTTTGTTTTGAGACACGTTTGTTTTTGTCTGTTTTTGGACCAAATCATTTAAACATTAGGCGCTTCACACAACACTATAGCTAACTCAAGATGAATTATACTTCTTCCAATGCACCATCACCTTTACGGATTAGGTTCTTTTGCTTATTTATTTGTTTATTTTGTTCTCAGAATATTGTTTGAAAATCCATCTTTTTTCCAACCACTGATTAACGCAATCACATATGATAGTATATATATAATTATTCATTCATATTAAATAAATACATTAAAAAAAATCATAATATTATCTTTGCATCTGAACTAAAAATTAGAAATTAATTAAAAGCTATGAAAAATTTAATTCAAGCTAACCGTCTCTCTTTATCAACACTCTTCTCTACATAATTCAGAATTCGAAAGAGTGTCAAAATGGGTAGTTTATTTATAAATAAAGCTATAAAAGGCAAGCTTATCCTGCAAAATTACAAACTTTTTGATTCCTTTATAGTGAAGTAAAAGAAACATATATCCCTGCCACTACTACAATATCAAAACCCACATTCACATTGTATGGTGCCTAATTCAGTTATTTGGCCTGACTTTAATTCCTTCAGCTTCAAGTATAAAGATTTCATTGTAAGCTCCTTATGCCAAATTCCCCAACTTAATTTAATTAGACTATATTGTAAAGGAAAATAAATTGATTTAGCTATGAAATTGAATAATCTTATTTTTACTCGTTAACTGAACTATCTTTTTATTAATTTCGGTTGTTTTCTTCAAAATGATTAGGCAAAAAAAAAAAAAAACTGTTAACGTACCGTTAGAAATTTTATAGATTATTCTTTATGCAATCTGTATTTTTGTATCATAAAAATTAATGCTTATTTTAGACACAAAAAGTTGATATACTGGAAATTAACATAAAAGGTTCCAAAGAAAGAAAATGAACAAAACTTTTAAGTGTTGAGCAGAAAGTTATATGGGCAGGCCTTGCATAGGTTATGAGACTGCCTAAAACACGGCCCAGGTCTGGTAGATTTGCCCAGTTAGTCATCAGTGCATTGGAAAACAAATTTTTGTAATTTTGTAGGGAAGAAATTTCCATAAATAAATATGTAATGTCCATTGTGTACCTCCAAATAAGTAACGCCACTTTTACAAAATAAAAAAAAAAAAAAAGAAAAAAAAGAAAAATTCATTGCTTTGTGTGGATCCTATTGTTTCTCTTCAACCTCGACTTAAAAAAAATAAAAAATCGATTTCCTTTTTTTTTTATAATAATAATCGATTTCCCATAATATCTTACAATTCAAAATAAAAAATAAAAATAAAGAAGTCAGCTACCAACAATTCAAAAGGTCGAAAAAAGCACTCCCACTAAAAGCTTTTATTAAGAGGGATATGTGAAACACATCTCAAATCGTTTATTCCTTTCACAGTCCCTTAATCAAGTCCAATTAAAAGGATAATCATCATTGCTTAACGAGATTTGGCAGATAAAACACTTTTCATATTTTATTTAACAATAGACAGGTTTATGGCATGAATTTTTAATTGAATTTAAGAAGCATATTTCTTATCTTATATTATTATATACCTCTTAATTATCATTTAAACCACTCCCAATAATAGACAAATTAACACATATATTTGGAATCAAGTGTGGTTGTCGAAACTATTATTAGGTTGGTTGATTAATAAAACCAAGACTAATTAAATTTTCGGGAAAAGAAAAAAAAGAAGACAAGACAAGACTAATTAATCATCTCTCTATTATTGTGGGTATATTTATTATGTCTAATGTCCAAGTCATCTAGGGTTGCCTAACTAAGATAAAAAAATTGCAATTAATGATCATAAAAATACAAATATTATTGTACTGTATTCTCAAATCCAATTTTTTCATTTGTTCTGGAGAAAATGGTCCATATAACTTTTCTAAAAGAAAAATTCATCTCATGATGATGATGTTTGTAATCACAATATATTATATTTACCAAAAATTTCATAAGTTTATATAATAATTAAGTAATTTTAAAAAAAAAAAAGAATAAAGTGATGTTAATTAAAGGGTCTTCAAATAACAAACGATATGCTGGTGGAGTAAAGGACATATAGTTCTGAAAATATTAGGTAAAATACTCCATTAATTTATTATTTTTATTGTTAATAATGATGAATCCTCTGTTTTCTACCATCTTTTTTCTTGGTTAATAATAATTTATAATAGTCAATCCTCAAAAAAATAAGAAGTCATGCATATATGACGTGGAAGAAGAATATATATAAAGAAAAGTTTTGGTGTTGAAATATATTAGATTTCGTGAGAAAAATATTGCTTAATTTTCCAGTTCCTACGTGGGAAACGTAATTCAGTCTGGTTAAAATTATTAGTTGACACTTCACATAGAAAATTGCAGTAAAAATTTTAATTCCTTTCATATGGATTGGTCTTCAATCCTTAATTTCCACATTATCACATGTTAATTAAAACAGCCACTATTATTTGGGTCAAATAATTATCTTTAATTTTCTTTCTTTTTTTATTATTTTCTTTTTGATTAATTTTGGTGTTAGTTCTTTTTGTCTTTGCTATGGGAAGCTAATTTGTAGAAGCTCATAATCTCCTTGGAATTACTGCACCAAGTTTTTTCTTTTATATTTTAATTTTATAGCATCATATTTGTGGTTGATATATATTATCCGAAACCCTTTTTTAATTTAATTTAATAGTATAATAAAACAATACCATGAACAAAAAAAAACAGAATAATCAATCAATAATGAAATTAATTGTATTGTGTTTATTCTTCAACCTTGGATTTATTATGATTAATCACAAAATTGAATTAGAAGAAGAAGATAATTTCTATTCACACGATACAATACAACCAAACAAACAAGTCAACTAACCCAAACTTATTGCTGACCTAACTAACCAATAGTTGTTCGCCTTTTGGCATTAGCCCCACCACCTGAAACGCTTCATTGTTCGGCGAACTTTTCCTTCGCTTAGCTGATACAGCACTCTCCGTCTCCCGGCGTTTCCCGGTGATCCTGACCGGCTCAGGTTCATTTGAACCGAGCTTGTGTGGAAAATTTAACAAAGCCCTCGAACCACGCATCCTAAACGCCGCTTTATCGTAAGCGAAAGCCGCCTCTTCCGCCGTCTCATAAGTCCCGAGCCATACTCTGGCGCCATTTTTAGCAGGATCCCTTATCTCCGCGGCGAACTTTCCCCATGGCCTCTTTCTCACTCCTCTGTAATGCCTTCCTTTATTATTTTGGTTTATAATATTTGAAGCAGCAGCAGCAGTTTCTTCCTCATCTTTGGGCTCACTCTTAACGGTGATTGTTGTGGGTGTTAAGTCGATTGGAGACCAACCGGAACAAACAGCATCGCGGAGGAAGTTGTAGATGACCATATCTTCAGAATCGTCAACTTTTAACGGCAAGTCACCCCAGTTGTCCGTTAAGCAAGGAAAAAGACTGCTGTAACTTGAAGTTCGATGAGACAAAGTAGAATCGGATTCATTCATTTTGCAAGAGAAAACAAGGAATAGAGATGTTTAGAAAGAGGAGGAAGATGGGTATAAAGGGGATATGAAGATTATAGATTTATAGAGTAATTGATTGATTAAATGGGGAAATGGGTTGGAGTTTGTGTGAA
The DNA here is from genome assembly GCA_948099555.1 of Croton setiger. Taxonomy (NCBI): domain Eukaryota; kingdom Viridiplantae; phylum Streptophyta; class Magnoliopsida; order Malpighiales; family Euphorbiaceae; genus Croton; species Croton setiger. Next base: position 21,194 of record CANUEY010065270.1, on the reverse strand, counting down.
AGGTGATGAAAGTGAAACACAAGTGGGGCAAATTGAAGGAGTTGTCTCAGTCTAGTTGTGGATTGTGGATGTGGTAGATATTTTTATGAGCATGACGTAGCTAGCTTGCGTCACCCATTCCCAATTAGGAATCCCAATCGAATGTTTATTATTAAACGGACATGGCCGTTTTGGGCAAGTTCATGTGCGGAGGAATTTAACTGTGGTGGTTCATAAACTAATAATTAAACCATAAGAATTTTAGCTTTTTATAAAATGATACAGTGACATATAAAAATTATCGAAAACGATACATCACCGAATAATATAAAAATGAGTATTTAACATTTTAATTAGTTCAAATACTAACCACTATTTTAATCATTATTACCGAATAATACCCTATATATTGATTACTTTGAAATTTAAATCTAAAATCATAATCATGTTTTGTTTTGATTGGATTCAGTTCTTAATCTTTAAGTTCTACTTTAGGTTTGGTTTGGGATGGAAGCATAAGTTTTTTATAAAAGCACTAATTTTCAATTCATGTTTAATTTTTAATTATATGACAACCCCAGAAAATAACAATTGCATCGTTGTTAACTACCATTATCTATAACAGGTAATGTGTCATATGCTTTTGTAAATTGTAAGTTGTAGTGATTCAGCATTATCGAAGCAATCAATTTTATGAGAGAATATTATAACAAATTTATCACGTGGGGATGTTTATATAGTTCTAATTTTCATTATTGGATAACTAACAACAAAAATTATTGATTGATTGATATAATATTAATGTGAGCATCAACATAACCCCGTTTTTAATTGCAACTTGATTCATAATATTTAGAAGCCTTAATCATTTAGGGGTTCTTTCAAAATAGGATGCAAAAAATTGTTCACTAAGATAGTTAAAATTAGCCAATTGTTCACTGAATAATTGTTAAAAGGGACCCTTTCTGGGAGTCATACAACCAAACTACACAAAAACCCGTCGGGCGTTTGTATAGTACGCGCGGTTGACAAAAAGTTTATTATTGGTATACATTCTGCATGGTGTTTCAAAATCAACAAAAAATTCTTCAGCTAGTTTACATCACATTTCTGAATACATTCTCAACAAATATATGGCAAGTTTACGAAGCAAAAAAAAAAGTTGATCCATCAAAATTTTCAGCTAATGTAAACTGAAACTGGTTACAAGGTTCCATTGAGTTTCATGGTTCTGGAGTTAATAAAATCGATTGAAAAAGGAAAACTGGAGAATTACGCTCTGCGTTATGATCCGGAAACAGAATCATTAGCTCTTCTTCTTCTTCCAGAAAGATAGAAAATGGAAGACGAAAAGATGAAGCGCGTGGAGCAAGGGAAGAATCGAGGGGTTTTTTTAATAAAATATTAAATGGGACAATTTTTAGAATTATTTAAAAACCTGGGAATGGGATGGAAAGATAAAAGAAATTTGGCTGTTTGTATACTATATAGATCCCAATTATTTGGTTACCTAATGGGTAATGATGACAAACAATAACAAAAAGCGTATCCACCACCTTCTTCTTTATGATGAATTCATATTATTTTCTTTCTAATGATGCCAACAATAACAGATAACAATTCATATTAGCCGTTTATTAACTGCCAAACAAGTAACTTATACTTTATAAATAAATTATTAGCAATAATGTTAAAGTTTTATGCAGAACCAATAGTACATAATTTTATATTAATTGATGGGTTTTCTTCAGCTGCAAAATCCAACATTTTTATTTTTTTTTTTATGATTATAAGATGTTTATTCTCTTACTCTTTGCTCTTTAATTTCAATAACTTTGACAATCGTTAGTGTATTTTCTATGATCTGATAAAAAATTCATCTACATTGTTATTTTATTATTTACGCAATCTGTATCAAATATAGCTAATTGACCAGATTAAATATGTAATTATTAAGTTTATGCAAGTCACAATTAAAATTATTTGATGTTAAGAAAAGTTTCAATGATAATGAAATTTGTTAATGAAGTCAAGTCTTTTTAGGTTCGTAAATCAAACTACAAAATAAAAAAATTTGTCACTTGTTTAGGATTATGGCTATTTAAAGATTTTATAGCACACAATATCTTGTTTACTTTTAATAATATACGTAAAATTGGCCAAAAATATTTGATTAGTGATCGAGAATTTATACTAATTGCTAGTGCGATGTGCTATGACATGTTAGTTACAAGTTCGAATCTTTATTCTAATGCGTGGTGATAGAAGAGAATCACGGTGACTCATGAATTAAATCTCTAAAAAAGTCTGGTAATATTTCATCTATTTTGATATAAAATTTTTTTTTGGATGAATTGTTAAAATTATAGAGACACTGGATCTGACACTCTAGGTAGTATATGAGGTTAAAAATAAAGTATTATATTGATAAATATTTATTTATATTGTGACTAAAAAATTTTAAAATAATAAAATTAATGTAATAATAAGTTATAGTATCTTTTTGGCCTCTCGTTAGTGTGAAGAAAGTAGGTGAACATTTTAATCCATAAAATGTGAAATATATCAATTACATTGTTTTTTTTGATATTTCATTCATTGAAAAAATATAAATAATATAAATTGAGATATAAATTATCAAGTCCGGCTCAACCTAAAGCAATTGAAACCCTTGCTTTAGAACCCAATTTTTGCTTTTGCTAATATATATATATATATATATATATATATATATATATATATATATATATATATATTTGATTTTTTTTGCATATCAATGATAAATATCTACAAAAAATATCTGATTAGCTACGAAATTCGTCACAAAATCGTACCTATAGATGATCTATAGCTATTTCGAATTAGTACCAAATTGCGACAAATATGCTCATTCTGTAAAAATCACTCTCTAATTTTATTAGCCACAGATACACTTTTGTCCTAGTAGATTGATAATGGATTTCATACAAAATTCTGTAGCAGATTGCAAATCCATTTTTCTGAATTTAAATTTCGTAGCTAATTCCTCGTAGTTTCAAATTTTTTTCGTACCTAATTTATAGACAAATTTCAATTCCGTAGATTCGAAGTTTTTTTCAAAGTCTATAGCTGTTTTTGAGCTAATTTAATAGCTATTTTGCAGGTCATTCATGGCTATATCATTTTTAAATAAGATAATTAGATACCTATTTTTACAATTAAATCCATAACTAAAGATCAACTATATATTTAGAAATTAAGAAACAAGATTTTTATTAACTTTTAGTAAAAAATTGCTTATTTGCATCGTTTATTTAGACAAGTGAAATAACTAAATCATAATTTATTGTCTTGAATTGAATCTTTATAGTGGTAGAGTAAGGAAGGAAGTTTGTCATAAATTGGCCAATTATAATAACCAAAATAAATAAATGTCTAATAGTCAAATTTTCAAAGTGTTGAAATTGAAATTGAACAGTATGATCAACATCTTTCAAAAAAAAAAAATATCAGTATGATCAAGAGTTTGACTTGACTAAAAAAAAACAATATATATGAGTAAAATTCTGCTACAAATATACTTCCCAAAATTACCAAATTTTACATTGATGACATCATGTATGTCATTAATGTAGACATGCCAATATGATTTCTTTAATCCAACCTTAAGCATAGGTACTAAAAAAATATTACAATTACATGATGCTATTTAATCAAACATTACAAACTGGTATTTTAAATTGTTTATTGGAATTAGGTATTATTTCTTGAAAAGTGGACTACTCGAAAAGTATTATTTTCTAAAAAGTTAAAATTAAATACGTTTAATTGATATATTAAATTCTTAGAAAGATAAAATTTATTAATAAAATTTTATTTTAAAATGACATATAATATATATATATATGCCTAGTCTATATGCCTAGTCTATTTTTCCTATGTATAGAAATATCCATGTTAGAGTGATTGATTAGGCCAATCGATTTGATATTTTGGCTACGTCGGTATTTAAATATATCAGATAACTTTAAGTCCTCTTAGAGGTGGCCACGGCCCGCAGTCCGTCGGACTACTATTCGAAAGGGAGATGAATCGGAATCGGCCTGCTAAACTGTCGGACTGGTAAACAGTCGGTTCGACGGCAGGCCGGTTAACCAACGGTTCGTCCTTTTTAAAAAAAGAAATTTAATGGTTAACCGGCGGTTCAATTAAACAATTCGAACGATTCGACAACGGTTCACGATTCGTAACAGTTACGGTTCGAAAAATATTGAACCCGAACCGGTTTGAATCACGTTCGACTGGTTCCAGTTCAATGGTGAGCTGGGCCAGGCGGGCCGAACGGACCAACCCGGCCCGTGACCACCTCTAAGTCCCCTAATTTTTGTTCTTATCGACCAAATTGTTTATTATTATTATTATGTGGATAGAGAAATTGAATTATTAATCAATTATGTCAACCACTTGAGAACATAATAGAAAAAGGCCCCGTTAGCTTCCCTCCAATTAACTTGTATGAGGATTGTAGTTTATTTCTTGTTATGAAAAAATGTCCATTGTAGTGTATTGTTATATAATATTTTTATTTTTAAAAAAATATATTTTGATAAATAATTAAATAAGAATAATCCAAAAATATAATATGTACTTAGTTAGAAATGAGTACAATTATAATTCACTATGAACTTTTGGCCACTTCCAAAAATTTCAGTCCATGAGAAATTTTCTTGTTAACACACTATGAACTTACTTAACATGTTTTAGTTAAATTATGAAAGTATGTAGGCCTAGAAGTTTAAATTATTTTATAATATATACATGAAAAATAAATTTGAGTTCCACTCTATTAAGCATGATAGAGCTTATAGTATACGTGAATGTACCTGATTATTATTTTTGTAGGATACTAGTATAAATACGGTGTATTTTCTACATTTTTACTTAATGAGAATACAAAATTTACTTTTGTTTTATGGTATTAGAGCGCTGCGTGTTAGATTTTCATCGTTTTATGATATGGAGCTAAGTTTTATGTTTAATTATTTTAACTATTGTAATGACTATTTTATTATTGTTTAGTACATTCTAGTTACCATTTTGTAAGATAATAAGCTTCTTTGCTAAATTTAAAATTATTAAAATGTTGTATTTTTATCAGTATAATAGTATGATTAATATTAAAATTTTGAAAGAGCATCAATAATAGAAGAGGTTAGAAATTTGTGGCACAGAAGCAAGAAAAACCAGATAAATCATGTCACTTACATAGCCTATCTTTTATTTTTTGCCTGTGCACAAATACCATTAAAAAAACTCCAATAGTATTTTATAATACTGAGATTTCAAATTTAAAAATTCTAAATAAAAATAACACGTATGTTATTTTAATCTTTATATCAACAAGATATCATAAAAATTAAAAATCCCAAATAATAACCATACTTTCTTACGTATTCTTTACATTTTATAATTTAACACTTTTTTTTTGGCTTACGATCCAGATGGATACAAAAATAAATAAATAAATAAATAAGCAAACAGTATGATTTTTTATTTTATTTTTAAACAGATTAGGTTGAACACTCATATCCCAAATGTCAACCCATCATAATCAAAGGGCCTTATCGATTATTTTTTTTTTATTAAGAAATCATTTTAATTTAAAATTGAATACCATTTCCAAATGAATAAAATAGAATAAATATTAATTAATCAATGCCCAACCGCAAGAGCATCATCTTTATTCTAGCCGAGGTGGAGAAGAGCAGCCAGGCCCCGCTCTCTAAAGTTTGATTTATTTGTGGGGTATTTGGCAACGGTGCAGGTTTCATGAAAAAGGTACTAGTAGGGTTCAAAGGATCCCGATGCTTGGTTGGAAGAAATAATAATAATTATAATAATAATAGTATTTTTTCAAATTTAATAGAGTTTGAACGGTTTATGATTTTAAAAATGTTATAACTTTAATTGAATTGTCGGTAAATAATTCTTTAATTTGAATATCTGAGTTGTGTGATGCTATTTAGTGGTTTTCATTATTTAAATAGTTAAAATAGTACATGATATTTAGTTAAATTTTAATTTAAATTGATTTGAAAATATTTCATTCATTTGAATTTTTAAAGAAAAAATCTATTATATTAAGATGGATTACTAACTTGTCCTTACATCTAAAGTAAAGATCTTAAATTTGGTGTAGGAAAAAAAAAAAAAAAAAAGGTATGCTGAAAAATTGAGCGTGTGCGAAGAAATTGAAGTAAAAGGAAATCACTGAATTGTCTTATTGAAGACAGGTCAAATCGAATATCTGAATTAAACCAAACCGAAATGCAAGTGGATTGAATCAAGCTTACCTGCTACAAGCAAGTCAAGTTGGTTTTGGTTTTGGTTTTTGGGTTTATAAATTAATCAAAAATTCAAAAGTCAAATCACATGGTTTTGAAAATCAGTCTTTAGAGTCGCAGATTTTGATCAACCTTTCCAAATTCCTGCTGTCAACGTCCGTCATATGCTATATAATGCTATTTAGTTATATTTTAAAAATACTTTTTATAAAGCATTGAAAATTAGATTTACTTTTATTAGATATAAATTTTTAATTTGTTGAATTTTAAGTTTACAAGATTTGGTGCGTGCTGTAATATAAATGAGTCCCCTGGCAATGTGATTGTTAATGTGGTAGTCTTGGCTGATTAGGCCGGACATGAAAATCAACAACACTCATTTCCATCAATAAATCATCTTTTAACTCAATTACTTAAAATAATATAATGTATTTCTGATATCATTTATTGTCTTTAATTTCAACTTTGGCTGTTTGATTCCTATTTGTCTATTTTGTGAATAGAAAAGAACTTCAATTGATAAATTATAATGAATATTTGCAATATAATATGAAGAATACTCTTGATATCTCTGATAATGAACATATGGGGTGCTTTTCCAAAAAAGTGTCTAAATTCAAACAGTAGATAGAAAATGAGATGCAATTCGAAAAGTGAACAAATGTGAGTATTTCGTATAAGTATTATTCGAACTTTTAATTGAAAATCTAAGGTTTGCATTGTCATTGATTAATGTTTAAATATGCGTCCTAATTTGTCATGAATGTAATTAATGATCATCTGTTTATATATGCGAACTTGTATTTTCAAATTAAAAAATTTATAAATTCGTATACCTATTTTGCTAACTTGTCTAATTAAAAAAATTAATATGCGAACTCTTTAAATAATGTACACAATTCATATGTGAATTCATTTTCAGTAAATAATTCGGATATATGTGAGTAAAAAAAACACTCATTTCTATCATTTTCTCTCCATCTCTTCGCATATTCTTGGATTTCAATTTATCTTTTAACTTAGCCTATAATATTAAAAGTAATTTATGAGATTAGTTTGTTTTCTTATAATTTTATTATTTATTAATTTTAATTGACTCATAGGCCGCCTTAATGATGGTGATGATGACGAATCTATTTGATTTAATATAGACTTAAGCTATGAGAAGATGATATAGAATCTAAACCAAAAAACAATATATTTAAAATTTATTACATAAAAAGAAAGGAAAAACTCATTGGTGGCTACCCCAATAAAAATAGGCTACGGTTTAGAAAGAAAGATTCTTTTTTTTAAAAAAAACGAAATATCACATTTTGGTATGTCTTTGGGTCTTCCTTTATTAATTGTAAGAGTACATATGATAGAATATTATTTAACATTCAATTTTTTGGGTAGAAAATGGGACTTAAAACCTTGCTATAAATAGGTCCAAAACCAATTTGGAACTTAGACTTTGGAAAAAAAGGTTGTTTCTTTGCTTAAAAATTGATGTTTGATTTGATGTTTCATACAACTTGAGAATTCATATTCTCAAATTAAATCTACCAATATAAAATAAATATTACTTCATATTCCTTTTTCGAATCAGAAAAATTCAATTTATTCAAATACTAATTTATACATAAAATTATTAATGAATAAATTTCAGTAAAACTAACTACTTATCAATCAATTACAATCTGTCAACAAACGGAAATAAATTGATGAAAAAGTTAAAAATTATTATGTAGAAATTATTGCTGACGTAATTGAACATGACAATTTTGGTACATTTTTCTTCCTTTTCTAAATGGGGTTAAAAATATTAAAATCACCCATAAATTTTACATTTTGTAGCGAAAACACCCCTAAAATTATGTAGACCCTATTTCTCAAATTTTGTAGCAACAGAACTCTCTTGGAATTTGGACGAAATTGAACAAAAACTTAGAACAAGTGGGCTCTCTTTGTTGCATTCTAACCCATGGCTAAAGTGCATTGTAAAAATAAATAAAATTGCACTGGTTTACAAGTGCCACATCAAGCAATGGACCAATCAAATACATACATGTGGATAGATTTGAATCATGAAGTGGAAGGAAATAGGGTGCACGGAGGAGATAGTTAAATTGGGGGGTGTTATTGAATTTTATATTTTAAGCCATCTAATTGTGTATTTGTTGCAATAAGAACAAAAATTTTGACGTCACCACTATAACTCTTCATATAATTGTAGTCAAAGTAAGAAAGTATGTATTAGTGTTGACTATATAGGACTCAAAAATTAATATTTTATTAATTTTCAATAAAAGAAATTTTTTCTATATAAAAGTTTGGGTATAACTTATTGGATTCACATCTTAACTATGATACTGAAAAATACAACAAGTGATAATGTTAGTATTTGACTAACAACACCCATGCACATACCATGTTTCCTTGTCGTACAATCAAATGCATCCACACATGTGGTAAAAAGAATAAAAATGCTTCACATTTAATATTATAAATTTGTATTTTTTAGAAGACATAGTCATGGAAATGAAGTATATATCTATTTCGATCAAAACTTCGTTGAATCGTTGTTTTTTTAACCATGATCCGCATTTTTTAAAGACCATTACATATGCAACATTTAAAAAATTTTTAAATTTTTGATATACTAAAATTTACCTCCATATATACCCTTAATTAGTAGATTATTAGAAAATGAAAACCCAACAGGAAGAGGGTAAGAAAGAGAGACGAAGGTGATTTAAAATGCAGTTAAAACCAATAAAAGAAAGAGTTGCGTTTCATAGTATGTAACTTTATTATTAATTAATTCTAATCCGAACCCTTCAGGAAGCATACATAGCGGAATGGACATCCATACCCCACCATTTCCACTATATTACAAATAAGTGACCATCTATGGCCCCACCTTTCCTCTTTCTTTATTTTAATTTTCCGCCATTTGATGTTTCCTCTCACCCTCCTCGAACCTCTCTCGCACCATTCTTTTCTCTTCTTATATATTCACATCACTCTTCCTTTTCCACTCAAATCACTACTTCTAACTCTTCTTATTTTCTTCTCTCTCAATTCAAATCAAATCCCGATTTCTTTTATCCAACTTATTAGAAAAATAATAATAATAATATTTAGCTATGGCGGCTGCTTCTTCTTCTTCTTCACTCGATCATGCTTCAGCTATAGATCAAATTAGGCTTCATCTTCTTACTGATTACTGTTCTTCTTTCAACGATAATTATTTTATCCTCAAACCTGAATTTCAGGATGTTGATTGCTTGCTTCAACAACCTTCTCATCAACAAAGTAATAATAATAGTAACAGCTTCGAATTCAAGCCTCAGATGGTGGTCCATAACTCCAATAATTCTCCCAGATCTTCTTCTTCTCCTTCTTCTACTTTGAGCCAGAGGAAACCTGCTATGAGTAAAATCTCGATTCCTCCTCCTGCGATGCCTGTACTTCCTCCGCGGCCGCCCGCGGTGGCTGAGAATAAGCGGTGCTCTGATTCTTCTATCGTAGAAAAACATTACAGAGGAGTTCGACGCCGGCCGTGGGGGAAATACGCAGCGGAGATTCGTGATCCCAATAAGAAAGGAGCTCGTGTCTGGCTCGGGACTTTCGATACTGCACTAGAAGCTGCGAGAGCTTATGACAATGCTGCTTTTAAATTGCGAGGAAGCAAAGCGATTCTCAATTTCCCTCTTGAAATTGGGAATTCAAATTCCCAGAAAGAAATTCAATTAGAAGAAGATAATAATACTAATATTACCATTAAAAACAACAACAAAAGGAAAATTGAGGAAATTACAGAAAATAATAATAAGATTATGAAGACAGAAAAAACTTCTCCTACAACTGCAGCTTCGGATCCATTAACACCGTCAAGTTGGAAGGGATTTTGGGATGGAGAAGTCACAACAGGAATATTTAACGTCCCACCGTTATCCCCGTTATCTCCACATCCTACAATGGGATATTCTCAGCTGATGGCAGTGCAATAATAATAATAATAATAATTAGAAAATTAGGAATGATCTGAAGGCGGAAAAGTCACAGATGATGTAAGGAATTATATGTAAAATTATGTTTGTATAATTAGGATAAGTAGTAGTGAAGCAACAAGCAATTATTATTGCCTGTGGAATTCCAGATTGTATTTGTTCTTTAATTTCATTTATCTATCTAAGATTATTTACTTTATTACAAGTACTATCTCAGCTTTTTTCTTCCCTTGAGCTTTCTTATTCTAAACTAGTACTAATTAACTATTGTTGCGTTGAAATTATTTAAACCAGGATACACTTACAAATCAGATACTACTTAATTAAGAGTATATTGTGTTAAGTGGTAATTGCTAAATTATACCCACTTTTCATAATCAAAATTCAGACAAAGATTCCGGTCGCTAAATGTAGTTTTATGTGTCGGTCAACAGATATTGTTATCCATGTATTAGTAATTCTGACGCAGGATCAAGATAAGTATATCCACATGTCTTAAAATAAATAGTTTACTTAAAATTTTAATCACTTGTTGATCTTATCAAATAAGGAAACCAGTTTGCTATTTTATTCTTATTATTTTATTGTTCGCATTCTTTTAATAATTTTTCTCTGTTGTTTATAACAGTTAAATTTAATAATTAATTTATTGCAATTATAATACATTAAATATTTTCCTTAATAGTAGAGAAAAGTAAAAGGAGCCCCTTAATTCAATATTTTGTTTTTCAATGTGAGCTAAGAATTCATCTCATCAAATTATTATTTTTTAAATTCAAATTCCAAAATTCACATTTATTGAAATTTATTACATTATCAATTCTATTTTTAATTCAAATATATACAATTCTTTATCAATGATCAAACATACAAATTGTATTAAGAGATTAGACAGACAGAATATGATTATGTGAAACCAAGAAATTTTTTATCATGGTCTGCTTTTGAAATTCAAACTGCAAAGTTCAAATTTGCAAGTAAATAAGTCAAATAGACTGTAGTTTTGGTGGTTTAAGCAACCCATAAATGGGTGTCTCCAAGTAAGGAGATACACATAAACAACCCATACTTGAAAACCGCCGAGTCTTCAACTTGTTCTCTTCTTCTTAGAAGTCACCTTCTGTCCTCCGTAATCTTAACACACCATTTTTCAGAATTTATATAATATTACAACGCCGTTTTAATAGAATTCAATAATGATAACTAATCATACAAATTAATGTCGGTTAATTTGCTATCTCCCAATAAAAACATTTGTAGTCACCGGTAGACAAATTCAAATTCAACATGCTGAAATTGTAAAAAATAAAAATATTTAAAACTTGATTGTTAAATTTTGTATTTTTGGATTTAACCATATAGTTTTTCGATCGTGAAATCACGGATATGGGTGTTAAGTAATCAGGATTTGAATGGATAAAACTCTTTTTATACCATGTTCATGTTTTAAGAGAACTGCATATAAACAAGTTAACATTATTTGCTATAAAAAAAAAATAGAAAAGATTGGAAAAGAAGATAGTGATAGTGAGTGAGGAAATGCCAAATTGATAACTAAAAAGGGAATTGTTTATCTTGTCTCTTCATATTAATCTAACTAGAATAGGAAAAAATGCATGCACCCATACATTATTAGCCTCCACTTGCATTGCAAGTGGCAACATTACATTCAAAATATCTTGTCTTCCCCTTGTTTAAGCTTCCCATACCATCACTCCACGCTCTAACTCAATTATTGAACCGTTAATTATGTAAATGAGTCGTCCACCCCCATTCAATGCCATAAATATCTCACATATTTTAACAAGTATTTCAGACCGTCTATATATAGCCCTTCAATCTATTTAGAATTCAGTTTCTAATTAATGAAATCAATACAAGCTAATATAATATCCATAAATTATATTTAAAAGGTCTTCAAATTTAAAATTTAATTATGAATTACAAATACAATAGAAAAGAATATATAATTTTGTATACATAATTACAGTCCAGACTAAATTTAAAAAATTAAAATCTAATTTCTAATTCTTCTTTTTCCAATTTGTAGAAACATGTCCACATCTAACATAACAACACTTAATTAAGATATTTACAACTTAAAAATAGACCATCAAGAAAAAAGGAAGAGGCTTATTATCAATTCACCAAATTTCCCCCAAATAATTCCACAATCACATCAAACATATTAGTCTTTTCTTTCTATATTATTATTACTTTCTAAATTATTCATATTGAAAACAAACTCTATTCAATGAAATAAAAAAACTAAACATCATTTAAATCAAATCAAGTTGATAATTAATTAACAGAAAAAATGTAAAGATAGCAAGTGTTAAAAGTTGATGTAAGTGCATGAATAAATGTGATGGCAAAATTGATACCAAATTCTAGGAGATGCAAGGACAAAACTTGTTTACATATGGGTCCCATTTATAATCACAAAATTACAACAAATGGACCCTACACAGGTGACAAATGTCAATTTTATAAAGTTTAAGTATTAGGGAGGACATCCTGTTATAAAATAATATTAGGGAGGACATGTAATACAAATAGCTAGCACAAGTTGTGGTTCGTGGCGCCAACTTAAAAACTAGTCATTTTCCTGCGCAAAGCCTCTGAACCAGAGCCAGAGCCAGTCAGGCCCAGTTCGCAACTTGCAGATCTCCTTCTAGCAGTGCGCTATTAAATGACAATAGATAAGATCATCAATCATACTCCAAAAACCAGGGTTAAAACCGTGTGCACCTTTATAAATCCACATCAATTTGCATTTGGATTTTCGTATTTAATATAAATTCACCCGCTTTCTAATTCTGCCTTGTGCAAAATTCATATCTTTCTTCTGTTTTCTTTTTTTTTTTTTTTAAGTTCTGAAAATGGCTACTACTGCTGAAGAATCCTCTGCTCTTGAGCTTATTAGACAACATCTTCTTGGTGACTTCACTTCTACTGATGTTTTTATTAGTAATCTTGACTCTCATATTTCTTCTCTTGCTCATAATCTGCGACCGGTCAAACTTGAAAACCAGGATGAATTTCCATCTGGCTCTGAATCCAATTCCTCTGTTTCCGACCATTTTCTGTATCAAAATGAACTTGTCGATTTGACATCTCAAGAGCAATCGAGTTCGTGCTCAGTCGTCGTCAAGCGGTCTCTGTCACCGGAACCCAAAACGGCCGATGAGGAGGAAGCGAAGAAGCATTATAGAGGTGTGCGAAGAAGGCCTTGGGGTAAATTTGCGGCGGAGATCCGTGACCCGACCCGGAAAGGTAGTCGGGTTTGGTTGGGGACATTTAACACTGATATAGATGCTGCAAAAGCTTATGATTGTGCTGCATTCAAAATGAGAGGAAGAAAAGCTATTCTTAACTTCCCGTTGGAGGCTGGACGAGCTGAGCCGCCGGCAAATACTGGGCGGAAGAGAAGAAGAGTGAAGAGAGAGGATGTGACGCCGGAATCTTGTGAGTTGTCACCGGAAGAGGAGGGAGTTTTTTATGAGGCGCAACTGTCACCAATGTCAGCTAAACCTGTAATGCTGACGTGTTAGTGTATGATTAGTGGAGATGGGACCCATAGTTAAGATGTCTTACTCCGGCAAGATATCTGTTTGTAGACTACTGTACAGTGTTTTTTCCATCTTGTTAATTAATGTATAATAATAGGAGATATTACTATTAACTACAGTACATTATGCATTCTTAGAGAGGATAAATAATCAGTTAGGCTCTCTACAATTTGAGATAAACAGTTAGGTTACAGGTTTCGACGTACTGAAATGATTTCGAAATTCAATATTCACTTCTTTTTAAAAAAATTAGACTGTTTTAAAATATAAGATAATTTATATATTTATATTAGTAATAAATATTATTTTTTTCAATATTACACATCATAAATAAATAAGACGAGTGAAATTTTTAAGTATTTTAAAAATAAAATTGTTATAATCAATGACAAATAGTAGATATATTAGACATTTTAAAAAAATGAGAAAATTATCTATAATTAATTTGTACAAGTGTATTTATATACGGTGTATGCTTACTCTACTCATGTGTGTATTCTATACATTCTCTATGTACACTTAGCTTGGGTTATAAGCTGAATAACGAGATATTGAGGCCAGTTTAGTTGGACCCTTGTTCTTGGGCTGAGACTAACCCAGTTCTGCTAATTTAACTTGGAAGAAACTATAACTAAAACCATCCAATTTCTGTTCAGTTCCAGTTATAAAATTTTTCAACAGTCAATGCTTATTTTGAAATCAAAATTGTTGTCATCATAAAAGTATTTGTTATAATTTATTTATAGAGCGTGCATAGCTTAAAACTGATAAATAATTGATCAATTTATCTAAAGTAACTAATAACTAACTTATAAGTGATGATTTGAGTGATTAAACAAATAAAATGCATTTTTTCATTAAGTTAAATATGAATGTAACAATTAATTGGCAGATTTTAAAAACAAATAAAAAGTATCCTTCGGAATAATAAGAGAGATTTTTTTTTTTTTATATAAAAAATGCTTATAAATAATTAAAGAAATAAATAAATTGTTGTTTATTTTAAAACTGCGTAGAAACTAAATTTTGGTAAGTATGTAATTAGATTACTTATAATTTTAATATTATTGTGAAAAAAACTTGACCGACCTATAAGTTATAAATTAGAGAGAATTATCCTAAAATTTCTATGATTTTGTTAGTCTTTTATGTTTCAAAAATTGATTTACGAATCTTCAATGGTTTGCGCTATAAATTTGTGAATTTTTATTTTCATTTTTCTGTTGAGTGTCAGTTAAAACACCGAAATACTCTAATTTTAAAAATAAAAAAAATAATATCTAATGTATGTGTGTATTAGGTATAGTCTCAACTCCTTTGTTGGAGACCACCTCTGTATTTCCAACTGCCAATTCTTAGACTTGCTACAAGTAATAAAAAAATAGAAATAATATGGAGAAGCTGAGAGTCTAATTAATAAAAACACAGATGTCAGGTAACGATAAACATGAATTAAGATAATTATACACATCAATCTAAGTAAAGCACGTGAAGGGAAGTTTTGGTTTAATCTTGTTTTAATTCCAAACCATATTCACCAAAATAGGTATTCCTATTTTGATTGGGTACTATTTGTCCTGCATCACAATCCAAAGGTATTAATATGAATACACTATACGTGGGTATAATACTAATATCGTAGCGTTTATATAATTAGGTTATTATTAGGTTGAAAACTGACTAAACAAAATACAACTTTAAGTCGTCGACAAGTAAAGACAAGAAAGTGGAGGCTTATGGCTTATTTATTAGTTTGTTTATGAAGTAGGACCAGAAATGAATTATGGGAGGTTCATGCACAGCAACAGGCAAAAGTGGGCCAATTATTAAAGATTTGGAACTTAGCGATCAAAACAACCAACGAAGGTTGTAGTTTAGCCCATTCCACTTGATCAGATCCCATTAGCATCAAGTTGCATCTGAATTTGAAAGGAGAGGAGAGGAGAGAGGGGGACCCTTCTTTATCCAATTGCAATGCTCAACCTTATTTGTAAAATATCCATAGCAAGAATAAGCATTGTTCGTATATGGAACTCAGCGGTTCAGAATGTTCGACGCTTATTTTAATTTCGAATTTTATGTATTGACAATGTCGATAAAAAAAAGAAAATTTCTTTTGGGACCCTATAATTTTGGTAAACTATCCTAATATCTACTAGTTTTAAAAAAATTATATTTTTAGATCTCTCAATTTTGTAATGTTAAACTATTAATTCATTCTGTCCATCTTTTACCTTTTTTCTTTTAATTAAGGGTAAATATTTTTTTTCCATCTTTAAAATTTTGATAAATTGCTCTCTGAGTATTTCTGTTTCAAAATAGGTCATTTAAGTTTTACTATTTGACTATCATATGGAATTGGAATTCGAGTGTTCCAGCCGCACTGTATAGGCAGCAATGAAAGCGTGGTGATTTTTTGATTTAGATATTTATTTAGCGGGTTGGTACACGTATTAACGTTAAAAAATCAATGTCGGGTTATAGGTGAAGGTTTTCTGTTGGACCATAACAAGTCAACATCTGTTCATTTCATGTACCAGCCTTCACACCCACACACACACTGCCAAGATGCAATTTTTATCTTTTCTGCAATATGTTATGAAATATAGCTTTGTGTTGCTTTCTCACTCTACTTATCCAGTTTCAGTTTACAAATTGGATGGTTACTTGCTAACCATTGCAGCTGAATATAAAGGCAGAGTTGGACTTTATGATTAAGACCAAATTGGAACTAAGCAATTCAATGGCAAATGAGATTAAATGTAAATACACAATTTTTTGGCTTGAATAACTACAAATCCTCCATTTGATTTCAGTATATATTATACATGCCATCGACAAACATCTCCGGTAAATCATAACAACCTATACTGTTGCATACATGATGTTGGAGTCTACCTTCTTAGGGGCAGTAATGTTTAATATTTGTTGAATTTCCGGGAAACATCAGAACCGTCTTCAGCTTTAAGAAATAATTCTAAATCTCATCTAAAAGTGAGTTTTACTCCAGATTTCTAAAAGCTACAAACTGACCTTTATGCTGTCTTGGCCACTCCATCAATTGATCTTCCTTGCAAGACCTCATTGGAATTCAAGAAACTAGGCTGATTCGTAGAAGCAAGCAGTCTAGCCCACATCCTATCTGTCAACTTCACAGTGTTTGTTGCCTCAGTCACACGCTGCAATGTGGAACTAGAAATTACTACACAATAAATAAATTATAAAATTTCCAAAATGATAGTAAATATACACTTAAAAAACCTATTTACAAATCGAATTATATACATCATCAAGTTAGATTCAACCGTGGTTTGTAAGTGGAGACAAAATACCCATTGTAAGAAGGAACCATTGAAAAAGAACTTGCATCAGACTCCTTTGACATTTCCTTGTACAACGTTCATGAAAGTAACAGGATGGAGAAAATGAAAGTAAAACAAATATTTATACAGTATAGAATATGACTTGTCTTATAACACAGACACTAGAACTACTTTAATATACATGTCTGTTCATTTTATACCAAATTCTGATACTTTATTCATCTATGGCCTGTAAATAATATGGATAAAACATTTGCTCCGTTCTAAGAAGATAACTCAACAATATTCCACATGCTTCTTTAAAATACATTGATAGAACAAAAAGGTAGAAATAGATACTAATCTCGCACACACTAATTTTTCCAACTCCTTGGAAGAAAAGAGTTGACTAATAAAACCTTATTTCCCTTGCTTTCTCAACTTATTTTTGTTGTTTAGGGTGACAGGTTTTGGTCCTTAACAAATTTTCATCTGTTGGTTCCCATGTCTAAACTGAAGAAAAAATAAAATAAAATTGCAGGATCCAAAGTCTTCCTCCTCAGACAGTTCAATGAGAAGTTACAGCAGTAAAACTGTATTCAAACATGATCAAATTAACCATGCACAAACAAAATAAAGTGCTTACTGAAATGGGAATATAAGCATGTTTGCTGCTAACAGGTCCAACTGTGAAGCCTGTGTACCCAGCCATGGCTCCATGAACCGCACTGTGTGCAAGAAGAGTGCAATAAATGCTGTCTGATGCATTACTTGGAATGGCGCGTATCATATATGTGGGATCTGCAAAGAAAAATATGAATACATAGACAAACTAAGATTTGGTTTGTTCAGTGTACTTGTTCTTGATCGTTTTTTCTATGAAATGATAAGTAGTACACTACTAAAGTTTCACCATCAAAACCCTTCACACCTGACCTCATAACAAGGTGTGATATCATTCTAAATTTATGTGGAAGTTAATGGCTGCAGAGCGAATATCAACTGAAATAGTGGAAAGTTCTAGTAGAACATAGAAAGTACTAAGAACATAAAGAAAGGAATACAAAAACAATAATCCTGATGGTAGGAGGTACCTATATATTTCATGTTTACTTCCATCTTCCGAATGTTCAGAAAATGATCCTGTGACATTAAATAAATAAACATGTAAAAGTTAATTACAAATAATAGGAAAGACAAAAAAATAAACAAGTGTTATGATGGCTCAAGCAAATGATAGAAGCAACAAGGTAAATGATTTTTAGATTTTTTTTTTTCTTAATACTTAGCCAAGTTTTTCACATAAATAAAATTTGCAGAACATAAGATTCATAACTCATAAGGTCAATCTCCTGGTTTTTGGCAACAGAAACTAGTAACCATATGAAATGAATTAACAAAAACTGATTCACCATTGTTTACGGTTATTACTGATGAATCCAAAAAAGAATACAATTATTGCACTCAACATTGATAATGGCCTGAAATGGTACGGTGTAAAGGCTTGCCATCAGTTATAAACTTATAGAATGTTTAAGGAGACATGGATCTTAAACTGATTGTGCCTGTTTATATTTAGTTGAAGGAAATATGGCTCGAATTTCCTTTCTTGGTATCTATATTGAATGACTTTAAAGACAGGTGGCATAGAAAGCTTTGGCTATATCCACCCTGTACACAAATGTCTAATTCCAATGCTCAAAAGCTTAGCAACATGAGAGACAGTTCTGTGTGCTAGGGAAAGATACATTCATCAAAATGAAGATCAAAAGAGGATGCAACTTTACTCCACCTTGATTTTCTGAGATAACCAAAGACCAACGTCAAGTAGTAGCCTGTTTCCCGATGCATCTCTCTCATCAGCTGCATGCGTGCTCTGAGCAACATATTCTTGGCCAGCTCCTTCAGCTATCACAATAACCAAATGCCCATTTTCTTTAAGCCGGTGCTCGATATATTCAAACAGCCCACCCGGTCCTTCCAGATAAAATGGAGATTCTGGAATCAAGCAACAATCCTGTTGCATTTTGATACTTCTAATAGTTATTTGTAATACAAGTGTTCAAATAATTAAGATTAAAGGTAACATTTTCCAAGCACCAAGTCTTTTCTTGGTAATGGTACCCAAAATTCATGCAATATCATTCTAAATTATATGAAAATTTTGTTCTCTACATTGCTGTAAATTCTTGCATCTAGGATTCAAGGAAAGTTTGTAGTGGTGAAAGGGAATAGGCAAATTTTAGCACAAGTAGTACTTCCCCAACTAATGTGGGGTAGATAATCATTATTTTCAAATGATTTTATCACCAATCATCTTTTAAGGACACATGCATAATTATGGAAATGGTGAACCACAGTGAACAACCATTGTCATATATGGCCATAAAGAAATTAACAGCCCAAACTTTTTGAAAGGGCAAAAGGCAAGGACATCAAGTCATGACTCAAGGAAGCACAACGAACAAGTCAATTACATTATTTGGGAGTAAGTGCAAATCTCTGATCTCAAGCTTGTGTGCAAATCAAGTTAGCTAAATGGTACTAGCTGTTTATTTTTTTTTTATTTATTCAATAGGAAGTATTTTTCAACTCCTAACCCCCTAGCTAGTAACACCAAAGTGTAAAATCATTAAAGAGATGCTCAACAGAAAGAAAGTTTTACCACATCTCTACTTGCCAAGGTCGCATACATTGCAATGAAACCTGCAAATATGAATGCACAGGGCACATAAACAGGCATTTAATGTAACATTGTGAGAACTTAAACATCCATTATTGTTCAGAAACCTACCACTATATCTTCCCATTAGTTTAACTATGCCAACTCCATTTTCTACACTTTCAACCTCCACATGAGCAGCATTAATTGCTCTCTGAGCTTCCTCAACAGCAGTATCGAATCCAAAAGATTTGTCTATCACCTAAGACCACACATATAAAACACACATTATATGTAAGCATTCAATACAATGCATGGTCTTGATACATTGGTTTGGTCTACCTAAGAATTTCACCATATTGTCACACTTCGTATGATTACTCACTTCATATGTTTAGTGCAAAAGCTACAGTACAGAAATTCACAAGGTAATATCACCCTTCCAATTTCAAAATTGAAAATTCCTTTTCATCAAGATATTTCAGCTCAAAATGACAAATTGCAGCAAGACCAGGTGTCAAGAAAAAGCACAGTAAATTGAAAACCGCATGAATATGAGTCAACAATACAGACATGATTCCTATTAAAAGATAATGAGTATTGTTTCCATCAAACTGGTATTGCACCGCAAACCTGTATGGATGCTTGCAGTTAGCAAACATAAAATGGTACTAATACCCTCATCTATAAGTAAGAGGTGTTGCCTCCTCTGCTAAGAAAATAGTGAGGTGAAACAAAAGTAACAACACTGATATTAAAATATAATTCCAGATTCGGCCTTGTCATTTTCACTGAAATGCTCATTGCTCATCAAGTGAACACAGAGATGTTAAGTTCCCCAAATGAATAACAGATTACTGAAGTTAAACACATGATTTGCTTGTGTCAACTCATTGCTCAGAAATAGCTTAAGCTCCCAAAGGACACAGACAAACCTCAGCTTGAATACACATCAGGTATGTGATAACCAAATCACCGAGATATCTTTGAATGCACTAAGTAGCTTTTGAGCATAAAATTTAGAACATAGTTGATAATCTTACAGCAATATCGTTATCAATTGTCTTGGGGATCCCAGCAACTGCCACTCGGAGACCTCGTTTCTCAACTTCCTTGACGAAAAAGTACGAATGAAACACAAGTCAAATGAAAAAAACACAAAGAATCATGCCAATCTCATGTCATTGGAAAAAAAACATATAAATTTTATAAGCAAACTAATTGCGAGAATATATATATATATATATATATATATATATATATATATATATATATATATATATATATATATATATATAGATAGTTAAAATATATATATAAATATGAATTTATTGGATATGGTGTCTGTGTTAGAAAAA
>CANUEY010065269.1:0-12528 GCA_948099555.1 Croton setiger | reverse complement strand
TGAAAATGATTGATATTGATATATGTGATAAATTGTCTTATTTGTTATATATGTTCTGTTTAGCACTTGCTGAGTTTTGCGACTCATACAAAACGCATATCATGTTTTTCAGGTTTGCTGTCTGAGTGAAGTACTGAGACTTCACTGGTCTATTGCTCAGGTCGGTATAGCTGAAGCCTAGGCCTCTCTCCCTCTCGTCACATCATTTGTACCAGTTGCATATAGAATTTTGTTTAATGCTATTTCTGTATAGCATTACCTTTATATTTGGCATGTATATATATATGTTTATTACGTTTGGGATAATATGATTAAATGACATGTAAATAAATAATAGTAATTTTGTATGTTTAATATTTGGTTATGTTTGATATCTGAAAAATGTATGTTATATGTTAAGTTATTATGAGATGGTATAGTTTAACATGAGAATTAAAATGGTAATATAAGTTTATTAAAAAAAAAAATATGACATGTTTTATAACGTAAGGTATAAAAGAGGACGCTACAAAGACTTTTATGGCAGCAGTATATTCAGTTGATTTACCTAGAAATGTTCAGGAAGCTTGAACCAAGGAAGAATGGCGCTAAGCAATGAAGTTGGAGGCATTGGAAAAAAACGAAACTTGGGACAAATGTAAATTTCCACCAGGAAAGAAACCGGTAGGCTGCAAATGGGTATTCACGATTAAACACAAGGCTGATGGTACAATTGAGAGGTACAAAGCAAGACTGGTAGCCAAAGGTTATACTCAAACCTATGGCATTGATTATTTAAAGACTTTTTTACCAGTGGTGAAGATTGATACTATCAGAGTGTTGTTCTCGGTAGCAGCTAATAAAAATTAGCCATGACTCCAGTTTGATGTGAAGAATGCCTTTCTTCATGGAGATCTGAAAGAGAAGTATACATGGAGGCCCTACCAAGTATATCAGACTGTTAAAAATTTGAAGAAGGAGAAGTGTGTAGACTGAAGAAGGCGTTATATGGGTTGAAACAATCACCAAAAGCGTGGTTTGGAAGGTTCACCACAACAATGAAGAAGTATGGGTACAAACAAAGTAATGCGGATCACACCTTGTTCCTAAAACAGAAAGGAGGTAAGGCTACTTGTCTAATCATTTATGTCGATGATATGATTATCACAGGTGATGATTTTGAAGAGATGACTTTGCTAAGAGAAAGATTGTTCCAAGAATTTGAGATGAAAGACTCGTAAAATCTAAAGTATTTCCTAGGAATTGAAGTACTTCGATCAAAGAGAGGAATCTTTATATCCCAGTGAAAATATATTCTTGATCTATTGGTAGAAACAGGTATGGTGGACTGTAAGCCAGTGGAAACTCCAATTATAGTGAATCATAGTTTGAAAATTACTGAAGAAGGGAAACGAGCAGACCAGGAATGATATCAACACTTGATAGGGAAGTTAATTTATTTATCTCATACTCGTCTAGATATTGCATATTCAGTTGGAGTCCAGTAATGCGAGTAGTGAGATATTTGAAGGGAACACTTGGAAGAGGAATACTGTTTCAGAATAATGGACACCTTGGGGTGGAGGCTTATACATATGCGGATTGGGCAGGTAATAAGATTGATAGAAGATCAACGTCTGGGTATCTCACTCTAGTTGGAGGAAATCTAGTCATTTGGAGGAGTAAGAAGCAGAAAGTGGTTGCTTTTTCGAGTGCAGAGTCTGAGTTTAGAGGGATCGCCCATGGGTTAGCTGAAGTGTTGTGGATACGAAAGTTGTTGACTGAAATTGGTTTTCCTGTGAAAGGATCATGCAACATATTATGTGACAATAAAGCTACCATACGTATATCAGAGAATCTTGTCCAACACGATCGGACCAAGCATGTGGAAGTGGATAGACATTTCATTAAGGAAAAGCTAGAACAATGAGTGATAACACTACCGTATACTCGCTCAGAGGATCAACTTGCTGATGTATTGACAAAAGCTGTGAATGGAACGTCATTTGAGAACGTGTGTCGCAAACTAAACGTGTGTAACCCCACAGTTCAGCTTGAGGGGGAGTGAAGGAAAATAGGAAAGAAAATAATAAAGAAAAAAATAGTTTGATTTTATTAATAAATTGGTAGCTTAGTCCAAATTGGATTAAACAACAATGTTTTTTTCCTACCTAAACTAATATTCTAACTTGTATAGAATTCTACACTAAGCAGATTGCATATGTATATATAAGCATTGTACATATTATAGTAATTAGATGATGAACGTTTTTCTGATTTTATTAATTCTTCCTTCTTTTAATTTCTTCAACAATTGTTATGTTTCAGCATCCGTTTTGTTGTTGTTGTTGCGGTAGTGGCAGCAGCATATTTGTTTCTTGTTGTTGCAACGCTTGAGTAGTGTAATCCTTCATTGGTGTTGGATAATTAATTGAAACCCCACCAATATACATGTGGGCTCTTGTCGGATCCAGAGGAAAATCGAAAAATCATGCATTATTTATTTCTTCTTAAATTTTCGGCTCTTTTCCCCTTTCTACGACGACACTTGATGTGAGCTGAGATATTTTTTTTTTAAGTTTAGGATAATAAAAAATAATTAAGAATTGAGAGTAGTAGGAGAAAATATAATGACATTCTTAGCAACTAATTAAATAGAATAGTAGAGATTAATTGAGAGTATAAGTAACAATTAAACCTTTGGAATTTCAGAGAGTAGAAATTAGAGGATGTTTTGGTGTGGAAAAATTGGTTCAAATGACCCCATATTTATAGTGAAAAATTATAAAATTAATACCCTGCTGGGAGAGGCAATATGGTCCAAAAATTTGAAAATTTCTGCCAAACAGCCCCTACAATAATGTTTGACTTGCTCAGGCCTGATGAACCTGAACCACGGTTTGACCCGCCGGTTTGTTACGGGCCGACCAAACGGTCGTTGAACCAAAGGGCTCATCGGTTAGGCCCAGTGGTTTGGCATGGCGGTTCTAGGCGGGTTTCCAATAGTTGTTTGGCCTGGCGGTTTTGAAAAAAAAAGGTAAAGTGGATTGGCTGGTTTTTGATGATTCACAGGTCGTGTTTAGTTACGTGTAGTGGTTTTCTTGACTGAACCAGACTGACCCTTGGCCGAAGCGATCTAGACCATGGACATGCATTCCGCTTAATCGTGGGCCAAAGCACGACGGTTTTTTTAGCTAACCGGCCCATGACCAAGTCTAAATTTAACGGTGAGACCAAACCTTAAATAAACCTCAAATATGAAATGTTAATTTTCACTTAAAAAAAAACACACAAACTTAGTATACGATAAGACGGTGCGTTTTCATGTAGCAGTCAATAAGAGATGAACCCCTCCCGACGAAGAAGAAAACAGAAAATCCGCTCGGACCGGTGAAACGATGTCATGCAAGCGAAGTCACACGACGGAGCTTGGGTGCATAGCGTGCGATGAGCTGAGCGACGTGGGCGCAGGAAAGGAAGGTTGGCTGGTCGAAAATCCTAGTCTTTTTTGTGCGCTTGACACAAACTCTATCGCGCTCGCCAATCGTTCGATCATCTTAATCACCGGATGGGATGAGGGGCCCCGCCTCAAGATCCGACCCGATATGTCGCCAATCGAGTCGGAATACATCACCGCATTGGAGTGGCTGGTGTTTGATGAGATTCGAGTAATTGCTATCGGAACTTCTTGTGGATATTTGTTGGTTTACTCTTTGGATGGGAAGTTGATCCATAAACAGGTTAGTTAGTTCATGAGTTTGTCAAAATATGGTTAAAATTCAAAGTTTTAAACTAATAAGAATAATGTATTGTACAGATGGTGCATACTGGGAGGATTCTGAAAATAAGAGTTCGTGGAACTAAGAAAGATTTGACGCAACAAACTTCATCATCTGCAGAAGAGATTTCAATTGTTATGCCTGGTGTAATTGCACGTTTTGATGGTTCTGATTTTCAGGTATATTATTCATATTATGATATCTATAGTTGCCAAGAGGCTGGCTGACACTGTTACTCTTTAATTGTTAGATTTTAGCTACTATTTTAAGCTTTACTTTCAAAATGCTCAATTGGGTTCTCTGAAAGCACATTTCTTTTTCATTAAAAATGGGATGGTTTACATTGGTTTTGGTGCTTGATTCAGAACATGCTGCAAGAATGGCTTCAAGATACAAATTCTCAGTTTTGGGATGAAAAGCCCGCTAAGAAGGATTTGGATGCTTCAGGAAGCCCATTCAAAAGAATTCCTTATCAGTTATGGAATGTTAACAAGTATGGGTCTTGTGCGGATGCAGCTATAACCGGCATTATGCCTCCTCCTCTAATGGAAATCCAGGTGATAACATCTGCTCATCAACTCTGCATAAATTAATAGGAAATCTCTCTATATTTTCATTTTTTATGCAGCTGTTTGATCATAGTTCCAAGAGCCATTATCATTTTGCTTATGGTTTTTAGTTGCCCTTTTGTGATTTCGCATTCCTTACTTTTCCCCTTTTTGTTGCGACATACACAATAATGATTCATCCGCATTTCTGGTATTTGAATTCAGCTGGTTTTATTGTTGGACAGTCAAGCCAGCGGTACTATTGTGCAGTCACAGTAGGAGAAGATGCTGTAGTTTCAGCTTATAGGTCTGTGTTCTGCATTTTCAATATCATCCTTCTGAATTTCTGGTTGTGCTCTTTTCTTATAATATATGAGCAAGGATATAATGTTGACTGTGTTTTGTTTCAATCTGTTATAAGACTTTCAGAAGACAGGGGCAGGTCTCTGGTAGGAGCTATTCTATCAAAAGTTGTGCCTGCAACTTTCTCAACTATAGCTTCTTTCTCCAAACTCATATGGCGCAGCGAACAGAAATCACCCAAGAAGTCAGCACCAAAGCCTCAATCATTTGCTAAAGGTGAATTTAGGTTGTTTGACTTTCCTTATCATTTGATTTGTCCCTTTGGTTGTATTATGAAATTTGCTCTAAGATGCTTGGGAAACAAAGAAAGAAAATGTTCATTCAATTTTGTGCTTCCTTACTCCAGTTTTTGCATTTCAATAATTGTTGCAAATTGTGGTATTCAATCTTTGAGCATGCCATTTTGATTACTGAAAGTTCCCTTTTTCAATCAAGAATAAATAATAAATTTGGTTCATTAATTTGTTGTATCTCCTTGCGAAGGCATTTTCTCAATGCAATTCTTCTTTTCCTTTTCTAATTCCTCCTACATAATTTTTGTTAGATTCATGCATGGACCTGGATCTATGTTGTTTCGGATTGCTTTTAGGATCATTCAGTTTTTATGTTGAGTTTTCTTGTGCTTACATTTTAATAATGTTGATTTTAGTCTTCCCTCCACAAAAAAGAAAAAGAAAAAAATAAAAATAAAATAAAAAAAAAAAATAAAAAAAATCCAAACCCAAAATCCAAAATTTCCATCCTTATTTCCTTTTACTAAATTTTCTGTGTTTCATTTGTCCTCAAAGGCTTATTTTCTTTTAAATAATCGATTAACAAAATGCATCTTCATATCAGTGTAGAAGCGTTTTTAAGAATCACATGACTTATATTTTATTCATTAGTTAATTTGTTTGTACCAAGTTCTTTAGTTGTCTGTGCTTGCATTGTAAAACTAATATGCTAAAGAAATGTTTCTAAGATCATGTTTTATTCTCTTTTCAAGAAGCTCAGTTGAATAATATACTATCACTATAATATGTTGCAGCTTCTCCTTTGACATGTTTGAAGGATCACCCCAGGAAAGGTGAGAAACTCACCCTGTCACCAAGTGGAACATTAGCTGCAATAACAGATTCACTTGGTCGCATATTGCTGTTAGACACTCAAGCACTTGTAGTCGTGCGTCTTTGGAAGGTTTGTTTTCTCAGCAATAACGAACTTTTGTTATCTTTCACAGCTAGATTGGCTGTTAAGTTCCATCTGACACCTCAATCACTTCCTCATCAGGGATATCGTGATGCTAGCTGTTTCTTCTTGGAGATGTTAGTAAAAAAGGGCAATACAGGTGTTAGCTCCTCTTATCATGAACCATCAAAGAGTGATTATTGCCTCTGTCTAGCTATTCATGCACCTCGGAAAGGAATAGTTGAGGTAAGTTTCCTATAATTTTTTGTGTTCTTTTCTCCTTATTGATGGATGATGCATTTGTTTCTCGTATTTTACAAAATTTAAAGATTTCACTATGTTAGGTTTGCTATTTAAGGAACTATTTTGCCCCCATTTAAGCTTGCTATTATCTATAGATAACTTGAATGATTCTGTGTTTGTGTGTTATGTTTTTGGGACTCCATTCTGCTGCTTCACATAGAGTATGCCCTAAATCATCTGCAGTTGTTGTTTCTAGTCTTTGTATGCATAACGATACCCTCATGCAATCATCACATAACCAAGCTGCCTAAGAGTTTGGTGTTGCAATATCATAATTCAAAGTGGATATAAAAAGAAACTGTTTTGGTGTTCCAGTTCCAATAAGTAGTTTTTATTTTAATTTTTTCCTATTTTGTCCATTGTTTTCCAATTGAAGACACTAATACCTTCATTTTATTCAAATAGTTACTTTTGACTTTTTTATTTTATTGTTTGTCTTTGTCCATGTTGGTTCCATGGATCCTGTTTAGGCAAGAATTTTCCTTCTTTCGAAATGCAGTAGGCA
This sequence comes from Croton setiger, assembly GCA_948099555.1. Lineage (NCBI taxonomy): Eukaryota > Viridiplantae > Streptophyta > Magnoliopsida > Malpighiales > Euphorbiaceae > Croton > Croton setiger. The sequence goes on along the minus strand of CANUEY010065269.1, from coordinate 5,884 downwards.
GTTTCCCTTGTTTAAAGTCATTTTATTGAAGTTGTTGTGGGTAGTTATTGGGTGGTTGCAGAAATTTTCTTTTTTCCTTGATTGTATATTGAAAGGAGAACTAAATGAAAAGGTTCTCGGGCAGTGATTCATTAAAAGCTTAGTTCCTGGGGTGTGTTTGGCAAAGTTAGTCATTTGAATAGCTTTTAATTGTTCCAGCAGTTATGAGTTGTTTACCAAACACTAATATTTAAAAGTTAAAAGGTTAGTTTTTTATAAAATGCATGTTTTACTTCTAAAGATTATCTTAAAAGCCATGTTATAGAAATAGAATGCTATAACAAAATAGCGTGTAGCATTTTGATCAATCAAAATGCTAAAAGTTACGGGACAAGTTATTGTCAAACACAAACTTAAACTCAAAGATCTCTTTCTATAATAGCTTATTTCTTATTAACATTGGATTATTCAATAATAGGGTAAAATGGATGAAATCAATCTAAACCAATCATCCTTTTAGTTATATCCTTGATTTTCTTGACAAAGTGGATCTGTAATTTGGGTTATAATATTAGAACTTACTAAAATTGACACAACCTTCTAGTTAACTCTCTCTTGGCCCTCAGATATACACATGAATTCACTAGGCTATGTGGGCATCATACTGTTCTCTGACGCACTGTTTGCAATGTCTCATTTGCATGGTGTATCTTCTTAATTACGGTAATGTTTTGTTTGCAAGATTATTAACGCATGCAAATCATGATTTGTAAGGTGATTAAGCATGCAGTTCAAGAATGTTGTGTACTAAATAATTGAAGCAAAAACTTACATTAACTTTCATTGTCAATCCATGTAGGTCTGGCAGATGAGAACTGGACCACGACTTCTAACAATTCAATGTTCCAAGGGCAGTAAATTACTTCAACCGACTTACAGGTTTGGATCATCGTTGGACTCTCCGTATGTTCCTCTAGAGGTGTTCTTGTTGAATGGAGATTCAGGTCAATTGTTAGTTATAAATCGTGCTCTTAATTGATTAGGGGGTTAATTCTTTCATTTCTTCAAAATATGTTGTTTCTGTTACTGTTGTATTAGTAGTATTAGTGGTTGTATACGAGTGTAATTTAAAAATGTAATGGCACTCAAACAAACATGGTTCATTTAAATCATATGTTTATTTTACATCCTTCTAATTTGGGAGGAAAATGAATAGTATCAAATGTAAATTAATAAGACATCATTTTAACACTATTTTAATTCCTCAACTTTTTTTCAAGCAAAACATGGAAATTAAGTGTTTTTCATATTATTTTTTTCTTAAACCCCCCAAAAAAAGAGTTTATCATATTAAATTGGCCAAAAAATCAACACTTAGTACAATTGCTTTCCCACAAAGTTTGAATTAAAAAACTCAAAGGTCAAGATAATAATTTATATATGTGTCTTAAAAAGAATATTTTTTTTAGTGTAAAGTGAAGTTTATTATTCATTCTCAAGAACGTCCACAATACAAAAAGGTAGGTGGTTAAACCATTCCCCATCACCTGAAATGGAACGAGTCCCGTTGCTAATAAATAAAATTACAAATAACTGACCAAATCTCAAGAATTAGAGATTTACAAAGATTTGAAGAATCAACCAAAGTAGCATTGCAAATTGCATTTACTATTGATTGTGAATCAGATTCAAGAACCACACAAGTCCATTCTTCATCTCTAATCTAACTGAAACCCTCTCGGATTGCTACAGCTTCCGCAACTTTCGGTGTGAAGAATCCAGGAAAACGCCAGTTTGGGCTACTAGAGGCACCATTTTCATCTCTAACCACAAAACCAATGCTAATAAAACCCAATAGAAGCATCCACATTCAATTTAATCCAACCTGAAAGCGGCCGTTGGCAGGACCTGTTAGACATACTTACACCATTCTGCTGGACCGAAGGTGCTGCTGCTGCACACCATTCCTGAAGGAACCTCGTAGACAAAGAGAATACCTGCTGTGGGGACTTGAACTTATGCTCCCATACAACCAGGTTACGATTATACCACAAACTCCAGCATATCATAACCATCTTTGCTGCATTTTCCACACTAACTCTCAAAAACACATTTCAAAACCAATCTGAAAAATATTGCAAACCCAGACTTGGCCAATTCAAATCAGACAACATTCACACACTTCTTGCAAAAGGACATTGAACTAGCAAATGCATAATGGACTCACTTTCAGCATGACAAAGGGGACAAATATCAAGTACCTGAATATGACATTGAAGAACATGTCAGGTTGGAACAACATCTCATAAAGCTCTCTACAAAATTTTGTGCTTTACTTGGTACTCTACAACTCCAGAGCCTCTGCCAAACTGCTGCAAAAGGATCATTAATATCATTACACCAAGACACCCTTCTACAAGAACTTTTCATTGTATGAATATCATGCTCTTCAAACTTTCATGCTAAAGAATCATTATATTGCCTAGATTTCAATGGTATAGCCAAGATACAACGTTGATCCCTTTCATTAAAAATGACATTTACAATTGCTTCATTCCATTTCCCATTATTAATTAAGCTGAAAACCAGAAAGTGCTTACCATTAATAGGCTGTGCTGTTGAAACAAAGGAACTCTGCAAATCATTTAGCCAAGGAGATGACCAAATCAGAATTTTTGAACCTGTCTCTATTCTCCAATATATACCATCATTAACCGGTTGCCTCAATTGCCAAATTGATCGCCACATATAACTCGAATTTCTACCCAACTCTGAATTTAGAAACGAAGAAGATGGAAAATAAATAGCTTTCAAAACCCTTGTAACTAAAGATTCTGGCCTGGTAATTAGGCATCAGCCTTGTTTTCTGAGCATCGCAAGATTGAAATTTTGAATGCTCTTGAAACCTAAAACACCCACTGACTTTTTTTTGGTCATTCTTTCCCATGATCGAATTCCATCTATCTGTGCCTCTTCTCCACCAAAATGCAGACATCAACCTCTCAATTTTATTACAAAGAGTTTTAGGAAGAATAAATAAGCTTATAATATAATTAGGTAGAGCGTGCAAGACTGATTTGATCAAGATTTCCTTACCTGCAGAGATAATGGCCTCCGCTTCCATGAATTTAAACGCTTCTAAACCCTGTCCTTCACGAAATCAAAAGCTTCTTTCCTATTCCTCCCAATATCCATTGGTAGACCCAAATAAGTGCTAATCGATTCACTCTCTTCCACTTCCAAAATTGCACAAACTGAATCTTTAAACTATACAGGAGTGTTCTTGCTAAACGTTATTGACGATTTCTGGTAATTAACCAACTATCCAGAGGACTCCGCATAAACATTTAGAATTTTTTAACAGCCCAAGCTTCTAAATTCACTGGCTGAAAGAAAATTAGACTATCATTTGCAAAAAAATAGATGTGAGAACCGTGAACATCTTCTGATTATACAACACTCCTGAATAACACCATTTTTCACACTATTCTTTAACAAGCAAGACAGACCTTCAGAGCAAGATAAATGAGTACGGGGAGAGAGGATTTCCCTACAGAAGGCCACGATATGGAGTAATAGGTTCCAATGCCTTACCATTCTGAAGCATCCAATACTTCACTATAGACAAACAAGTCATTATTAAACTGACCCAAAAAATTAAACCCCATCTTTAGCGAAATTGCCTCAATGAACGACCACTCCATTTTGTCATAGGCCTTGCTAATGTCTATCTTCAAAGCTGCACTAAACTTCTTACCCCTATTTCTGCGGTGGGAAGCATGCATCGCATGGAATGCAACAATATAATTATCATGTATGTCTCTACCTGGAACAAATGCTCTTTGATTCTCGGAAATCAAAACTAGAAGAAAAGCCAGTAACCTGTTAACAATCATCTTCTTAAGAATTTTAAACAACACATTACATAGTGCAATGGGCCACAAATCCGACATACTTTCAGGATTAAACTATTTCGGAATAAGAACCAAAGCAGTATTAGTAATCGATCAGGAAACACACCATTTTTTAGCATTTGGATACAAGCTGTTGCTACTTCATTTCCTATCACTGACCAGTAAGCTTGATAAAATTCAGATTGAACCCTTCTAAACCAGGAGATTTGTCTGCTTTCATAGAAAAAAACAGTTGCTTTTACTTTATTCTTAGTGTAGTCAGCTAAAAGTGTTGCATTCATATTTTGTGTTACAAAACTAGGAACGAAATGCACTACATTATCCACATTACCACCTCCTGCTGTAAATAAGTTACTAAAATGATGAGTCATTACCTCCCCTAAACCCGAGTTCCAATCCCACCAATCACCATCAGTATTCCGTAATGATTCAACCACATTGCCACCTCCTATTAGCAACCTCTCTACAATACCCAAATGGGAATTCTTAGTCCAGCACGAAGTGATAAGATCACGAGAACCTGCTTCATTAATCCATATATTTTCAAAATGGAATCGTCTAGCAATTGCTCTTGGAACAAAAGTTCATACTTCTAAAAACACTGGTAGATGATCTGAAGATGAAATTTCTAAAATAGATGCCTTAACTAAAGGGAATTGAGAACGTCAAGAATCTGTCGTAAGGATACGGTCAAGTTTCTCTTCTATCAGCTGCCCACTTGCTCTACCATGTTCCCAAGTAAAACCATATCCTTCCATTGGAAAATCAACCAAACTAGCTTGAGTTATAGCACTTCTAAATCCCTGGATTAAGTGTTGCGGTTGAGGATTACCTCTATATTTTTCTATTGCAGAAAGAATATCATTATAATCTCTCATACATACCTAAGGAAGAGAACTATGGGTGGACAATGTACGGACAAGTTGCCAAGAAGTTGTTTGATTATTGCAATTTGTTTCCCATAGAAACCTGTTAGACACCGAGTTCCCATTGCATCAATCTCAATTTCTGTGTCAATGTATTAATTGAATCCGAGAAACTGACTTCCATATAAGTGCTACACCACCCTGGTGACCCACACAATCAAAAAAATAAAACCCATCATACTGTAAAGGATCTTTTATTTCTTCAAGTTTACCGAAATTACAAAAAATTTGGATTAAAAGAAAGGGAAATTGCACCAAATAGCATATATTTTATCTGAAAAAAGTCAAATAGCACAGATTTATAAAAATTAAAAAAATAGTATATATATTGTTGTGTATACTAAAATACCCTCACAGTTAACTAATTCATTTTTTTTTCCTTTTATTCCTACCACCAATTTTCTTTTCTTCTTTTTCTTTTTCTTCTCCTTCGACTTTTTTTTTTCTTCTTCTTTTTCTTCGTTTTTACTTCCTCCCCCTCCTTCGTCTTTTCTTCTTCTCCTCATCCTCCTCCTCCTCATCGTCTTCTTCTTCTTATTCTTCTTCTTCTTCTTCTTCTTTTTCTTTTTCTCCTTCATTTTAGGTTTTTAATTTGATTTATGAATTGTATGTGAATTCTCCTTCTCCATTATGAACTGTATGTGATTTATAAATTCTCCTCCTCCATTTTAGGTTTTTATTTTTTTTTCTTCAAATCTGTTGCAAAATTCTGTTTGGTGGTATATATGACAGTATATATAGACTATATATACTGATATATATACCACAAAAATAACACATAACCTAGTATATATGAATCATATATACTATTATATATACTCCAGATAAATCATAACATATGACCTAATATTGTTGGATTTTGCGTTGTTATTCTAAGCAATGATTCAAAACTGCTTGCAATCAAAATCTGTTACAAAATTCTGTTACAAAATTCTGTTTGTTGGTATATATGACAGTATATATAGACTATATATACTGATATATATACCACAAAAATCACATTTAACCTAGTATATATGAATTATATATACTATTATATATACTCCACACTAATCATAGCATATG
>CANUEY010065219.1:0-16277 GCA_948099555.1 Croton setiger | reverse complement strand
TTTTTTTCATTAATTACATTAACTTGAACCTATTAATAAATTATTTAATTACATTAATTGATACTTATTACTAATTTAAATAATTAAATTTATTAAATAATTTAATAAAATAATTAATTATTACTAATTATATTCATAATAATTTATTATTAATAAATTTAATTTTTTTACAAATTAAAAACGTGTATAAATCTCTCCCTGTGAAAAATAAAAATGAAAATGTGGGACCAATTCTTTGGATTTTTATTGTGAAAATGTAGTGGGGGAAACGAGACCTCACTTTTGCAAAAGTGGACTTTTGCAAGTTCATCTTGCAAAAGTCCACTTTTGCAAGTTCATCTTGCGAAAGTGGATTAAATTTTAATCGTGGCGGTCTCTAGTTGTTGGATTACTTTAATTTCCTTTTAACCATTAATTAATCACCTTCAATAATATAGTTTCGCAAGTCTAACTTGCGAAAGTGTTCTTCTTTCGCGTAACTAACTGGCGAAACTCCCTCTTTCGCAAGATGAACTTGCGAAAGAAATATAGTATGTCCACATTTTAAATTTCGTTATTTTTTTGATAAATAATCCATGTTTTCACTTAATTTTAATTGAAATACGTATATTTCCCTTTCTTTAAAAATTTTTTTATTCCTAACAACACATTTAATTACGATGAAAACGTAATTTTAAAAATTTAATAAATTAACATTTTTTACCAAACAAAAAATTTTAATTTTTTAATACAAATAAATTCAGCTCAACATTTTTTATAATCTTTTTCATTAATATTAATTGTTTTTCAGAAGCTGCATAACTGAAAATTTGCGTTTACATTCTTTTTTTTCCTAATAACTCTGTGAAATGCATTATATCCAAATGTCTCTTCATTCATCCATATCCTCCGTCGTGTTTTCATTTGTAGTGGTGTTACGATACTTACAAATTTGAAAATATTTATTATTTTCAATGGATTTCTTTCTAAAATGTTGTGGTACATCGCTTTTATATTTTTGACAAATAAATTGTTTTTGTTGTGTTCCAAGTTTCTCCTCCAATTATATTTCACTACTATAAAAAATTTGAATAATATAAATTATATCATCAATAAGATAAGTTAAAAAAATTATTTTTACAACAAATTAAGTGAAAAAAATATAACTTAAGTATAAAATAAGTGAAAAAAATAAAAATTAATTTAAACAATAAAATAAAAGCATGCCGTGTTTGTGGTTGTAACGGTGATGGTGGTGGTGGCATCTTGGTATTTGAAATTTGCTAGGACTTTTCAATTGTGAAGTCATTCACTGATGTCGGCAAATTTATTAGAACTCTACCAATATACATGTGGCTCTTCTCGGATCAGGAGGAAAATAAAAAAATTTTCGAATTATCCAATCTCCAATTTGTTGGATTTCCGATTCCTTATTTTTGCATCCGGCGATGCTTAATTCAGGTTGAGACTTTTTTTTAAATTGAAATAAATAAAATGAATATAATTTGAGAAACATAGTAGCAGAATAAATATAGTGGTAATTAGGAAGAGAAAAAAATATATTAGCACTAAGAGATTAATAAAATGTACAAAGAGAGTATTAAAGTGTAGATAATTAGTAGACAATTTTAGTAACTAAAATGACCAAATCCAACTCCAATTTATAGACAACATATATAAATCTATCGGACGTAAAATACACTCAAAATATGACTGTTAATTATTGTCGGGAGGGGCAAAATTGTCTATTTTTAAAAAAATTTGAAACGTTAGGCTCGAATCAAACTAGTGGTTCAACCACGGTTCAGCTAACTTTCAGAAACCAGGATGAACTGACGGTTCAGCCCGCCCATTAGCTTGACAGTTCAGTCGGACTTATCAATGATCACCTAACCGCCAACTTAGCCAGTTCGTTTTTCTAGTCCAAACCGGTGATTAACTAAAAAATTAAAAAAAAAAAATTCGGGTCAGCTAATCGACGGTTTTGGGTGCAGTTTTGGGGATTCGATTATGGTTCTGATTCAATATGGGTCATGGTTCAGAAAAAATTGAACCTAAACCGACCTGCCCCTGCTACGGTTCTAGTTCGAGGTCGGTCCGGTTACGATTAATTGGTGGGCCAAAATTGCCAGTTTTTTCGAGCTAAACTTGCCCAAGACTACCACTAGGGATAACCAATGAAATTTAATTGTTGATTACAGTAGATGACAAGGTAGGTTTACACCTAAGGGTGTGTTTAGTAATAATGATTAAGATAGTAGTTAGTATAATCGAAACATTAAATATTTTTTTTATAGTGTTCGATGCATAATGTCTTAGGTAGTTTCTAAAAGTTCAAATAACGTTAATACTATTAATTATTTATGAATTATTGTCTAAATAGTTAAATGCTATTAAGTCAGTTAATTTTAATAAGTAAACCTAGTTGTGACTTGCAAATTCCAACCAAACGCGCCAATAGAAAACGCAACAGAATGATCCAAATTTCTCACTCTTTCAAATTTCAAAAAATAAAAAAGGCGGGCCCCACCTTTTTACACCTCTTTCTTCTCCTCTTTATCTCCCTCGCGCCAGCCTTGCCCTACCTACCATTAATCCCTCATTAATCCTTGCACAGCACGCTCCTTCCGCATTCTGGCGCCAAATTTGAAATCCCACGAAAATCTGGAGGGAAAGCAATTCAACCCTAAAAATAATATTCCTCAAATTTCAAAATCCAAGCAACCCACTCACTCTATATAACATTCTCAATCTTTAGTTTCGTTTATCCAACCACCTAAACGCTACCCACCTGTTCGATAAAAGTCCTCAGTATGTATGTGGTGAAGAGAGATGGAAGGCAAGAGGCTGTTCATTTTGACAAGATTACTGCTAGACTCAAGAAGCTGAGCTATGGGTTGAGCATGGACCACTGTGACCCTGTGCTCGTTGCCCAGAAGGTTTGTGCTGGTGTCTACAAGGGCGTAACTACTAGTCAGCTTGATGAATTGGCTGCTGAAACTGCTGCTGCTATGACTGCTAATCATCCTGATTATGCCTCGGTTTGTTTTATTTTTCTAAATTTTTTGCATTGAAATCTTTTTGTTATTTAGGTTTTGATCATATTGTTGTGTCTGATGTTTGGATTTGACAATAATCTTTTTGTAGGGTTTATCTTTTAATTACAGTTACAAAGTTTAGGCATTTGATTAGATTTGTAATTCAATACCTAGGGTTCCTATTGTGATTTCTGTTCATTAAACTGATTTGTTGATATGTTAAAGGTATTTATGTTCTTAGCTTATTCATCCTTTTACTTTCTTATCTATACAGCTAGCTGCAAGGATTGTGGTCTCGAATCTTCATAAGAATACTCTGAAATCATTTTCAGAAACGTAAGTTCTATAAGCCTGCAATTTATTTAAGCTTATGAGATTTTTTTTTATTCATTTGATCTTGTGTTTACAGGATCAAAGTCATGTACAACCATTTTAACGACGGATCTGGTCTAAAGGCTCCTTTGATTGCTGATGATGTGTATGAGATAATCATGAAGGTATTTATATCAAGTTATTCTATGAATTTATCGTTTCCTTTATGGTGTTAGCACATAGGGATAGGGGGAGTTTGTGCAGGGTAGGACAAGAAGTTTGGTCATATTTCAGAAATTTAATCATTATATTATTTTCTGGCTATATGTTCATCTGAGCATTACAATTGTCAGATTGAATAATGCTACGAAAATTATTAATGAAGGAGAAATATGGTCCTAGTGGCAGCTAAGAGGAAGTCTGTTTGATAATTTCTATAGAATAAGATTAATGATTTGTGTAAAAAATGATTCATAATAATATTCACAATTAGTGGAACACAATATCTGAAACTGTCATTTTTAGTTGCTAGAAGTTTACAGTTGAGAAAATAAGGGTCCACTTTGCTGCAGCTGTATAAGTGCTGTTTTTATGATGTCCAATCTAGTTTGTTGCTTGAATCATTAACAATTCTCAATTTGATTCAGAATGCTGCTCGCCTAGACAGTGAGATCATTTATGATCGAGACTTTGATTATGATTACTTTGGTTTCAAGACACTGGAAAGATCTTATCTTCTAAAAGTACAAGGGAAAGTTGTTGAGAGGCCTCAGCACATGCTGATGAGAGTTGCTGTGGGAATTCACAAGGATGATGTTGATTCAGCTATCCAAACCTACCATTTGATGTCCCAAAGGTGGTTCACTCATGCTTCTCCCACCCTTTTCAATGCTGGAACACCAAGGCCCCAAGTATGTTTGATGTCAAGTTGATAATTGTATTTGGAAAGTATGACCATTTCTTATATTAGTACATAAATAACTAATACATATTCTTTTGGCCTATTTGGCAGTTGAGCAGTTGCTTTTTGGTATGCATGAAAGATGATAGTATTGAAGGCATATATGATACACTGAAGGAGTGTGCTGTGATTAGCAAATCAGCTGGAGGAATTGGTGTCTCTGTTCACAATATTCGTGCTACAGGCAGCTATATTCGTGGAACAAATGGGACATCTAATGGCATTGTTCCAATGTTACGGGTTTTTAATGATACTGCCCGTTATGTTGACCAAGGAGGAGGCAAAAGGAAAGGTAAATTCACTGTGATATTTAATATTGTGTCAGTTGTATATGATGCTTGATCATGCTGATTTGAGGCATTGCCTAAAATGATATAGGTGCTTTTGCCGTGTACTTGGAACCATGGCATGCTGACATTTTTGAGTTTCTGGATCTTAGGAAGAACCATGGAAAGGTGACTGAAAAGTAGAAAAATTATTTGTTATCACCTTGCTTCTCAATTCAATAATAGATTTACCTTAGTGCATCAAGTTTCCTCATCATTTAGAATGAAATATGTAAATTTTCTGTGTGCAGGAGGAGCATCGTGCTAGGGATTTATTCTATGCTCTTTGGGTGCCTGATCTATTTATGCAACGAGTCCAAAGTAATGGGCAATGGTCTGTATTTTGCCCTAATGAGGCTCCTGGTTTGGCAGATTGCTGGGGTGAAGAATTTGAAAAATTATACACCAAATATGAGAAAGAGGTAGCACACTGTACATGTGCTTTGTTTGTCCATTTTCTGGTTTACAGTCACTAATAGTCCTATTTTTAACATAGGGCAAGGCAAAGAAAGTTGTCCAAGCACAAAACTTGTGGTTTGAAATTTTGAAGTCACAAATAGAAACTGGCACACCTTATATGGTTTTCAAGGTGATATAATTGAACAAGATATATTTTAAAACTTTCAAATTTCTTTTTGTTTATTCCTTTGGTTTTATATATGATTTTTGTATTTATTTTCTTTTTTCCTTTCAGGATACTTCCAATAGAAAAAGTAACCAGCAGAATCTTGGTACAATTAAATCTTCAAATTTGTGCACAGAAATAATTGAATACACAAGTCCAACAGAAACTGCTGTGTGCAATTTGGCTTCTATTGCTTTACCACGATTTGTGAGAGAAAAGGTTAGCATACTTTGAACAGTCAGGTAAATTTTCTCATGTGGTTGCAGCTTGTTTTTAACTTTGATTTGTTTGTTTGTTTTAGGAGATTCCAATTGAGTCTCATCCATCTAAGCTTGTTGGAAGTAGAGGTTCGAAGAGCAGATACTTTGACTTTGACAAACTTGCAGAGGTTTGAATTTTAATCTTTTTTTATGCAAGATAATTGAATATGTACTTAAATAAGTTTGGCTTGAAACATTCTCACATCTTTCCTTTTTTTTTTTTTTTTTTTTTTGGGACAGGTGACAGAAGTAGTTACTTGCAATCTTAACAAGATAATTGATATTAATTACTACCCTGTGGAAACTGCAAAAAGGTCAAATTTTCGACATAGGCCAATTGGCATTGGAGTTCAGGGTCTTGCAGATACCTTCATCTTGCTTGGAATGGCATTTGATTCTTTGGAGGTAAAATCTACATGGAGTTGATATTTTGCTTGAACTATATAAGCTTAGATAAGTAGTCATCTAATAATAATTTTGTGATTGATTTCAGGCTCAACAACTGAATAAGGACATATTTGAAACCATTTATTACCATGCTCTAAAAGCTTCTTCTGAGATAGCTGCCAAAGATGGCCCATATGAAACATATAGCGGAAGTCCTGTGAGCAAGGTAAACCTAGTTCTCTGAGGTTGATACCTGATAGTAGCAATTTTAGCATGTGGAAGTATTGATTGTATTCTTGGTTTTGTTCTCTGAATTTGTTGTACAATGAGCATAAGGAGAATGTCATTACCCTTTTATTTCTTTCCAGTTGTCACTCAGGGTTTGATGTTTGACTTCTCTAAGATTTCTGCTAAGCTCTCCAAATGTTATCATAATTGGCAAACTTCTGTCAGTGTTGAAATTCTCTAGCCAAAACAGTTAATTTAAATTTGCTAACTTCTGAATTATCTGTTTATCTGTTCAGGGAGTTCTGCAGCATGACATGTGGAATGTAAATCCATCAAGTAGGTGGAGCTGGGATGTTCTCAGAGAAATGATAGCTAAGAGTGGTGTGAGGAATTCACTTCTTGTAGCACCAATGCCAACTGCTTCAACCAGTCAGATTCTTGGCAACAATGAATGCTTTGAGCCATACACTTCAAATATCTATAGTCGCAGAGTTTTAAGGTTTGTTTTTCCATCCAATGTTCTGTTGAAAGCCTATAATCAGACCAGTTGTCTCATATTACCCTCTATTTCTTATATCTTCCATGCAGTGGGGAATTCGTTGTGGTCAACAAACATCTTCTTCATGACCTTACTGAGATGGGTCTTTGGTCACCTACTCTCAAGAACAAAATAATTTATGAGGATGGTTCTGTTCAAAAAATTCCTGAAGTCCCCGATGAATTAAAGCAGATATACAAGTATGTATATGCAATTTTCTTCATGTTTATTAGCATCCCCTGTGCCATTTCTGTATCCCAACTAAGACAATTCTATGGCAACTAGGACTGTTTGGGAGATCAAGCAAAAGACACTAGTAGATATGGCAGTTGATCGTGGATGTTATATAGATCAGAGTCAAAGTCTTAATATACACATGGACCAACCCAATTTTGGAAAATTAACATCCCTGCACTTTTATGCATGGTCCAAGGTAAGCACTGAAGTACACTCAGCTTGCCATTGTCTGATTTCTCTTATTTGGCATGGGCAACGTTCAATTCTCTCAGAGAATTTGTATGTTAATATTATGATTATTATGTTTTAATTGCAATTCTTCTCATTTCTTGTAAAAAGGGTTTAAAGACGGGAATGTATTATCTCCGATCACGAGCTGCAGCTGATGCCATCAAGTTCACTGTTGATACTTCTCTTCTTCAAGTAATAATCTGCCTCTGCCAACAGAGATAAAAACATTTAATTTATGATTGTGAAAAAACAAGTGACTCATTTACTGGTAATGCAGGAAAAGATTAGTCCAGCGGCAGAAGATGATGATTCGAAAATGGCTCAGATGGTCTGCTCTCTTACTAACCGTGAAGAGTGCATGGCCTGCGGAAGTTAGAGCTCGAACAAGTCCTTTTTTGGTTATTCAACTTCAAGAAAATATAATATATCTAGTCTTTGTATAGCTAAAACTTTTTGTTTAAATATTTAACTAAGCTTTGTACTTATACATGTCAAATTTTAAGGTTTAACAGTTTAAATTTTATGTTTGAGCCACATGAATGCGGCGATCAATGCTGTATTTCTAGTATGGTATTTTATAATATAGTTTGGTCACAAGTGTAAGGTTTGTAAGATTTCTATAGTAATATTACCCAGTTAATGCAAGTTGAAGAGAAAAAAAGGTTAAAAGTTTCAGCCATTTTTGCCTTTGACATTAGAGTGGTACTATGCATATTGGCTGGCTTATACCAATTGGATTTCACCCAGAAGGTCGATTAATTTATAAAAGTCTATTCAACCCATGATACTATTTATAACCATGTTTTTATAAGCGGACCCAAAATTGAACTAGTGAGATGATTGGTTTATGGTTCAACCGAAATTTTTAATCTTTTTTAAATTTAATGTATTTTACCATAGTATGTATTACAATATGGAGGTGGTGTTTTACTGTTATTTATGGTTGGCATTATGGTGATAATAATATCAGACTTGGGACCTTATGAGAAGATTAATTTCAGTTTCTGTTTTGCCATGGATATGTGGGGCCGAAAGTTTTTTCAATAGGGAGAAAGAAGGGGGTAATATGAGGGAGCAAAGGGTAATGGAGGATTTTCATGATGCTTTGATAGATTGTGGTATGGTTGATTTGGGTTTTTCTGGTTACAAATATACATAGTATAACAATCACGATTTTGATTCTCATGTGGAAAAGAGATTGGACCGTTTTGTGGCAACAGATAGTTGGTTTCAGATGTTTTCGAATGTTGCAGTTGAACAGCTGCCTCGTGTAGGTTTTGATCATTGCCCAATTTTTTTGTTTATTTCAGAAGTCAGCTAAAAAGAAGAAAAGGCATAGACCATTCAGATTTGAAGCCATGTGGCTGTGGGATCATACTTGTGTGGACGGTTAGTTCGTGTTGGAATAATGTGAGTCCAAATTCTTTTAATTTATTTGCTTGTGCTTCTAATTTGAAGGAATGAGAAAATGTTCATTTTGGTCCGATAAAGAAACAAATTTCAGAATGTAAAGAACATCTGGATTATTTGCAAATTGATGTGAAAAGTGAGGAAAATATAAGGCAGATAAAGGAGTGTGAGGCTAAATTGAGTGAGTTGTGTGTGAGGGAAGAGATAATGTCGAAACAGAGGTCAAATAGATTTTTATAATGTACAACATATGCTTATATCAAAACTAACAGTTCACAATGTTATAATTCAATTTAGACATATATAACAAAACTATATATGTGATGTAAAATGAGAGAGATTCTAAATTTTAGCTGACCAAACTGTATAGAATGAGTATGAAGTGTTACACTTCATGCTGTGAAACTAACTCTTATTAATTGCAGTCAGAACCTGAAACATAAATTTCCAATTTGATGAATCTCATACTCAGCAAGTATAAACTAATATAAATTAAAAACATCAATAAATCACAAATGTATAATGATAATTAAAAACATCTATGATTTCATTTAATTACATTATGACTCATCAAGCCAAGTACTGTCCCAAAAATTTCATATAACATATATCATATTCTGTCAGTAAAATTTTGTAAATACAAGTCAATATAGTCACAACTCTTTTATTAAATCCTGTATGGATGCTTTTATTTGACATATTATATAATCATTATAATATTTAATATAATCAAATAATCAGATTTCAGTATCAATTCAAATAATTAATCATCAAATAATCAATTTCAATAAAATCAATTGATCGGACTTCAATACCGATCTAAACAATTAATCATTAAATAAACAATTCTAATAAAAATCAATTGATTGAGCTTAATTACTGATCCAAACAATTAATCATTAAATAAAAAATTCTAATAAAAATCAATTGACCGGGTTTCAGTACTGATTCAAACAATTAATCAACATATAATAATTTCATAAAAATAATTCATTTCAATAATTATAATTAATGTTTATTCTTACATTTCAATCGGAATTAAGATCAGGTCTCGGGTTGTTTTTCCTGCTCCCCGCCTATATTAGATGATCCTATATAATTCAATATAATTATTTAATTTTCTCCAAAATAAAATGCATGATTTAATATTTATTCATTTTTATCACATTAATCATATTTATAAAATATTTTTATTTCATTTGACTTTTAACTTCCGATGTATGTTTACTATATTTAAAATATTTAATAATGTTATTAATATTTAATTTCAAACTCAATTTATCATATATCAATTATATTTAACAATATCTATTATAATTTAATTCAAATAATTAATCAATTAGTCCAATTTATAAATAAATTCAAAATTAAATCTAAAAGAACTCAATTGTATAAGTTTTAAATTTTCTAGGAATTCAATTGAAGTCTTATAGTGAGTTCAGAAGTCAATTTATAATTTTTACAATTCAATTAGGCGGAGGGACCTAATTGAAAAGAATTAAAAGTTCTGCAAGACTCAATTACAAGCGCTACAGAACTTCAGGGACCAAAATAAAGTTTGCCTGAATTAAAATTCGGAAGGGACTAAATTGAAAACAATTAAAATTTTCTGGAAAGACTCAATTGCGTAAATTTAGAACTTTAAAGACCTTTATAATTGTACAAAATTCAAGTACCCAAAGGGAAAAATACCTCAAAACGCAGCAGTTCCTATTGTTTTGATCTTCGTCTTCAACATCCCGCTACAAGGGTTACTGTTCACAGAACAGTAACCTCGAATTTTCCGGCGGTTTCTTCCCTTTTTCGGCGTTCCTTCGACCCAAGTAGCTTCCATAACTTCAACATAATCTTCCCTAATGGCTTAAAGTCCCCCATGCATGATAGTTTTACATTTTTTTTTTCTCTCTTTTCTTTTCTGGTTTCTTCATCATCTGTTTCTGCAACCTTTTTTTTTTTCCTTCTGTTTCACCCTCGTTAACACTCCTTTTTTTTTTTCCTTCTGTTTCACCCTCGTTAACACTCTTCTCTCATTCCTTTTCTATTCCTATACACTCCTAACATCAAGGAAACGTCTGAGTTCTCCTTTGCCCTATTCTTTTCTCTTTTCTTTCTTGTTTTTCTGTGGTGTTTCTGTTTCGTACCACTTTTTGTTTCTTTTCTTTTCTCTTTGTTTTCAGCCTTCAACACTCTTCTAAACAAGACCAAGTTCCAACTTCAATTCACCCTTTTGTTTTCTTTCTCACTTTACTTTCCACATCATCCTTCTTATAAAATCGGGTCCAAAAATATTCGTGCCCAATCGGAACCTGGTACTGACTCCAGTACCTCACCAATGTCGGTGGAAACGAAATTTACGATGTTGTCGTAAAAATCAAATTGCAAGCTTAAAGTGTTTTATCACATTTATTCTCATTTTATTTAATTTTATAAATATTCCCTTTTAATTATTCCCTTTTATCCTGTTTATAATTTTCTATAGCTTTTCTCGACCATAATGCAAATCAGAATGTTTTTGGTTATATTTTTCTTTTCTTCCTTCTATATTTGGTTGCACAAGGAGGGTTGAAGGTTTGGTTGTGCCTAATGTTGTTGGTAGAGATGGTGATCTTGTTTGATGTTTGATTCTATGGCTTTAAGGTAGTTCAATGGCAGTGGCTGTCTTGCTGCCTTCGATATTCTCTTCCTCTTTGAACTTGCAATATGTAATTTGTTGCTTGGGAGGATTTGGTTTATGCTATGTTACATGTTAATGTTAGCTGTGTATGGAAGCGAATTTGATCTATTTTGGTTTTATGTGTAGCTTTACACAGATGAGATCTGGTGTTCTGCTATGGGGCTTGAAGGAAAACATGTTTTTTATAGGTATTGATATTGTGCAATTTGAGAAGGCTCTTGATATTCTTCGCATGATAGGTAGGTTGTACTTTTTAATTTTTTAGTTGTGGATTTTTTCTGTCTGTTTTCCCTTTTTTTTTTAAATTTTCTTATTGCGAACTTATGTTTTTGTTGGATTTTCAATCAAGCGAATTAGATGTGTGTTTAAGATTCTGTTCGATCGTTACATTCCTACACTTGTCTTTCTTTTTGGAATACGGTTTTACCAATGTTCGAATTATTGATTAATACAATCTATTCCTTCTGGGGTTATAAAAAAAAATAAAATAAAATGTATTAAATAAATGGAAAAAGGGAAAAGTAATATTGAATGAAATAAAAGAGTAATTTGGTCTTTTAAAAGTTTATTTGCTGACTAAATTTTTTTTAATTTTTGAAATAAAGTTGACTAATGGAAAATAAATGAAAAAATAGAAGGAAAGATGTAAGAGCAGTAAGTGTATTAATCTATTGCTTTTAAAATTTTTTCTTGATTTCTATATAAATGAAGGAAGAGAGTTTGATTTAATTTCCTATTATTAAAAACATTTCTAGAATAAAATTATTTGTTTGATACTCATAAATTTCAAACAACAACTTGGCCGTGCATTACGATTTGCAGCACGTTTGTGAAAAGTTGGGGTAATTAAATATGGGTTTATTCAAGTAGGATATGGATAGGTGCATGTATCTACGACTAGAAATTTGTTATTCAAAATTTGAGGCTGTGTATATGTGTTATTTTATGTTATGTATAGCACATTCTGGTGTCTTTTTTCTTTTAGCTTTCTGAAAATTTGTTGTTTAGCCTATTTATATATTTAATAAATTCTCTGTTTCCTTCTCAGTAACACATGAGAAACAGAGAGGAACTTCTCTTCACAATAATAATTGTTAGTTAACAGTAGCATAGCCAGTGCCACTTTTAGTGTGGCCAAATTTTCAAGCTACTTTTTAAACAATTGGATGTATGGAATCTTGAAGGAAAGATTTAAACAAAAATAAAAAAATAGAATATTATATAAAAAATAATGGATTCTCTGCATTTTCAATCTATCTATTAGAGATAGAGTCTTTTGTCAAGCAAAACTAGCTGTTTTTAGTAGTATTTAGCTATTTAAATACCTATTACTTATTTGTAGTACTTTTTTATTAAATGCTAAAAGTTAAAAGTTACCTCAAAACCTAGCATTTTGACCAGTATAAAAACTAATTCAAAAGTTGTTGATGACCATAACCTATATATCAGGTCTTTTTTTTTTCTCTATATCAAGTGAAAATTTTAATTTAGTCCTAATGTGAATCCACATGAACCCACCTATCTACGCCTTTGTTAGTTAAATCTCTCCCACTTCCCTCTATTTATTTATGTTAGAATAAGGAAAGGAATGATGGATCAGAATCAGAATTCATCATTTTCTCAGTTAAAAGTAGCACTAAATCAGTATCAACAGATTTATAGGAGCAAATATTGTCATTCACATTATTCACCTTAATTACTTACCATGTATAGAGAAATCAATGTAATATATTAAAAGGCATTGTAAAACGGAAAGATTAAAGAAAATGAAACCAAATTTCTAATCTCTATAATCATACTTGGTAGCCGACCATCCTAAGGTCCTACTCTGAGGGAGGGTCGACCACTTTTGTAGAAAGAGGCAGAGCGTCCGTCACACGCAAGTCGACCTCAACAGTCTCCAGCCCTCAGGTGGCGACCGACCTTGATACTTAGAATCCACGGACCCCAATAACTTCGAAATCCTTATACCCCTATATTCTCAGGTTTTGCTAAATCTTATTGAGCACGAGGATTTCGGGATCCCACCGCCTCAACTCCCCTATATAAGGGAACACCAACTCGAGGGACTAATTCAGTCACTAGGCTTTTAATTGGCGCGGTGAGGATGAACCTTCAGATTTTTAGTCTAACTCACTTCCAATAGTCGACTTTGGATAGCTTACATTAGACGCTTCATATGGAGAACAAGATGTCTAATCTTAGTACCTCAAACATATCAAGAGGAATGAGACACCATATCATGATTGAATTAGTGGAAACTCACATGTCCTCTCTTGAGGAAAGGGAAATATTAGGCATCCCACTCTCAGAAAGGGATCTAATGATGGACGAGGAGCAAGTTATGGTTGTGACATCCCTAAACGAAATCGAGCATCATACATGACATCATTATAGGCCTAAAGTGCATTTTACATTATTTGTTGCATAAGCATCATTTTTAAATAGAGATTTCTTACATACTAAGAAATAAAATGTATGTGATATTATAAGAGATTAAGCTAAAATATGCAAACAAACTAAGTCTTTAAGACTTGTTTATCGTCGGTTGACGTAAACGAGAGCATGTCTAGGATTTTATTCGTCACGATCGATAAAATGTCGGTAGCGCGAATAATTCAAAAGAAATTGTTTTGAAATTGAATGAATTAAAAAGTCAATGTAATATATGAATATATTTGTTTTGGAAACCGTAATTTTTCCGACGACATCATAAATTTCGGTTTCGCCAGCATCGCCAAGGTACCAGAGTCGGTACCGTGCACCGACTAGGCCGCGAATATTTTCGGACCCAACTTTTGCTAATTTTAATAATGATAATAATAATAGTAATAATAGTGATAAAAATAACAAAGGATGAATATGTTTGGTTATATGTAAATATATATGTATGTGTTTAAATTTGGAAAATAAACATAAAAGGATAGAAGTTAGGGTACATATATATATGTATACTCAGAACTAACAAAGATAAATGAAACAAAATGTGACGTTTGATTTTTGCCCTAAAAATGACTGATGATGATAACGGTCAAGTTTGATGAGATTTCCAGAATTTTAAATTATCTCAATTTCTCTTTGTCCTAAAAAATATTTAAATGTTTTTAATCCCATTCCTTCTTCTTTAAAAAAATATATTTGAGTAGGTTTTAAATTTTATGGTGTTAAAAAAAACGAAAAAAAGAAATTAATTTTAATTTTAATTTAATTTAATTTCATTGGTTTTGATTTTTATCTTTTTTTATTTTATTTTCAATTTTGGATCTAGTGAAAATATATGTTATAAAAATAAAAGAAAGAGATTAATTTATTTTTTTTAAAAAGAGAAAAAAAATAAAAAAATGAATTTAATTAGAAGATTGGAGAAATTTGAAGGAAATTAGAAGAACATGGGAGAAATTAAAAGAAGAAGGAAGAAGAAAAGGGTAGAATTGAAGAAAGAAGGAAAGAAGAGGGGTTGAAAAGAAGAAGAAATTGAAAGGGAAGGAGGAAAACGAAATAAAAGGATTAGGGTCTGAATCAAACCAGACTGGTTTGATTCAGAATTTCCTCTTTATTTCAGCTGCCAAAATGCAGCATTCAGAGTGAAACGATGCCGTTTCATTAAGTCAGAAGGCAAAAAAAAGGAGTGAAACGCATGGAAAAAAGAACGAAACGTAGGGAGAAAGAAAAAAAATAGAAAAAGAAATGAAGACAGTGACATAGGCGCGAAACAGAGAGGAAGAAAGGGAAGGAGAGAGAGAGAGAGAGAAAAGGTAGGGCTGAGGATAACGGATAAGGATGAGAACTCAGGAAAAAGGGGGAAGATTCCGCAACTGGATGGACCAGAGGAGGCAGAAGAGGAGTATGAAAGACTGACTTTTTGAAGCTTGTAAAGGCAGAGGAGCAATTTTGGAGAAGGGATTCTGGGGGAAGAGAGAGGCTTCGAAGGAGAGAACCAGTAAGTTTTGCATGAATTTTTAGGTTCTGTAATTTAGGGTTTTGATTTTTGAAAAATTAATTAGGGTTTTTAATTGGGGAATTCCTTTTGTGAGTCCTTCTGATTTCTGAGTTGTAAAGGGGAATTAAGCCTCTTATCGAAATTAAGAATCAATTGGCCCCTAAATTTTTCGTTTCTGTTCAAAACAAAATTTTCTATTGAAGAACATTGGTCTTGTAAAGAAATCTGGAAAGTCTTAATTACAATTGGGAATAAATTCTAAGGTACTTTTAAGTTCAATTCCTTTTAATTTTCTTTGAATTATGTCTGGAATTGCTTGGGAACCAGATTGAATTCTAGTCATGTGTATGCTTGAGTGTTGATTGTTGAGCATTCTGCTTTCTGTTTAGTTGTGAAGTTGATGTGAGTTCATGTTATTTCTGCCTTAATTTCTGCTTTTCTTGTGTTTGGTTCTGCCATAATTGAGTTGCTGCTCCTCTAAAAATTCAATCAAGAATTTGAATTCTGAGTAGGAAAGATTACTTTTGCCTTTTGTTATGTATTTCTAATTTCTGTTGTCTCTAGTTTGTTGCTAATATGTATTTTAACTACTGTGGCCTTATCTCCTACTTATCAATCTATTTTTTTTTTGTGTTGCGATCTTATCAGCTTGTTAGGGTTAGTTTGTTTCTATTTTTAGTTCCAAGTTTTGTTCAGTTTTAGGCTCTGTGTATCTGTTCATGGTGTTTTGCTTAAGAATTTCCTTAATACTTGCTAAATGTCTTGGTTGGCAGATCCGAATGCTAGGAAAGAATATTTTTACTTTAGTTTGTCCAAAATGTTTTGGGAGAGGAACTTGAATGCTCATGATCATGTTTTACGTGGTGGAAATATTCTGCCACTGTTTGTTTTCAAATTTCAGTCCAGAAGTATTGCATGGCCTCTTTAGGTTTAAGTGGTTATATCTAGCCTTATAACTTATGTGTAATTTCTGGTTGGTCTGGCTTATGCTGTAACACCCCTAACCTGAAGCATACGTCATTTCGACGTCATCCTCCGCATTTCATGCATTTTCATTTAAGTGTATCCGAAAATAACGTGCTATATGACATCATTATGAAATAATTTGAATGAGTGTTGTTGATCCGAGTT
>CANUEY010065103.1:0-11379 GCA_948099555.1 Croton setiger | reverse complement strand
TTGTTTAACATCTCTAATTCATATATTATCATTTCCAAATCATATAATTCATGTTCATGTCATATATCATATCAAACTATAATGCATTTTAATTAAAAATGCACAAAATGCATGTAATGACGTCAAAATGACGTATGACTTAGATATGGGGTGGCACATTTCTAGAGTCTCAAGTTTTTCTCTCATCTTTTAAGGCTCCGACTCAGAGGTCTTACAGGGTGGTTCCTCCAGGTTAATGACAGGAGTATTTGTAGGTTCCTTTATGTAAGTTGAGGCTCCTTTTGCCCCAATTCCCAACTCAGACAATAGGGTAACTTTCTAGTTGGCTAGGGCTTCAGTTATCCTAGCTTCCATTCTGACTTCCATCTAGGCATTAATCTCATCAGCTTGTTCTCTCAATAGGGCTTTAATATCATATAGGGAGGCCATTGGAGAAGGTGTAGGACTTGTTGGTGGTGACTCTGAAGGAGGCGTTGGCACTTGAGGGTAAGTACCTGTATAGATAAAAGGGAAAAAAAGAATAGGTGTTTGGTATAAGGTAAGGTATAAGGTAAGGTATAGGGTAGACTCTTTGTCTATTTATGGCATTAGTCTTAATGATTCATTCATTCCCATTCCTTTCCTTTATTCTTTCCTTCCTCTTTTTCTTTGTTATTATTTTCTCGCTCTCTTGGTTTTACCTCTCTTTTTTTACCCCCCTATTTATAGGTGGTATGAATGGTATGAATGCATGAATGCATACATCTATCATGCCATAATTCATTTTAATGTCATAGGATGAATGCAGTAGTCCAGTCAAGGGTATCCTAAGGGGAAGGTTCTAATTTTCTAATAGGGACCCTTGAGCACCTAGAGTAAGGATATACCTAGCGACATGTGAAATAGAGAGTTTCACGTGGGTCCAACGATACCAAGGTGGGATGCTTTGGCTGTCCGTGGACTATAATCAAGGAGACATGCCCATCTAGCGCTACTTTCTATCTCAACTCAAGAAGTTTTATAGAGAGACAAGAAATTCATTTGAAATTCATTTTTTTATGCTCAAAAACTCATCATCATCATCATCATCAATTTTTTTTGATAAATCGTGCATATCAGATGCAAATGCAATTTATTTTATTATTTTTTTAAGTCCAAATCTTCTTTAAGGCTTCTTTAGGAAAGGGCACTTGTTCCTGCAAAAGAATGTTAAAGGAAAAAGAATGCAATGGATATGAATGCAATGGTAACCCACACTTAACTTTAGTTAAGTTTTTCCCCAGTGGAGTCGTCAGATTGTGAACCCTTACCGGACGAGCGGGATCCTTTCCAAGCCGCCAGGCCAATCTGCAAGGGAGTCCGTTAGCTGAGGATGTTAACTCGGGGTGATATGTGTGTGTTTGTGTGTATAGTCGCCACTTAATTTATTTTTTTGAAGGAGAAAAATTAAGAAAGAACCTCTAGTGACTCCATTTTTCGATTAACTTATTTCTAGGTTAATCGCCCCAACGGATGAAATGCACTCGTTTTCGAACCCGAGGTGGATTCGGAGGTTATGTCATGAATTCATATCCATGATTCTTTTGCCTAATGTATGCAATGCATGAATGAAGAGATCTGGAAAGGATCGTAGGGAGGCCTGCTATTCGAGGTTAGATCTCGAATATGCCTACATACTCTCGTTTGAAAGAGAGATCAAGATCAATGTAGTTCGAATTGCCTATTTAAAAGCGTGATGGAGGGGTGTGTATGCATGCATGCATGCTATGGGTGTGTGAAAGTGATTTTAGGCCTTTTGGCCGAAAAAAAAATTTTATCGACGTCCATGGTCGAAATGTAGGCCTAGTGGCCGAAAAAAGAGTTTATCGACGTCCGCGGTTGAAAATGTGTGATTTAGGCCTAGTGGCCGAAAAATGAGTTTATCGACGTCCGTTGTCAAAATGTGTAAAATGTAGGCCTAGTGGCCGAATAAGGAGTTTATCGACGTCCGTGGTCGAAATGTAGGCCTAGTGGCCAAAAAAGCAATTTAACGATGTCCGTGGTCGAAAATGTGTTATTTAGGCCTAGTTGTAACGTCCTCTCTTATATCTTACGTCATAAAACATGTCATTTTTTTTTATCACATTTTAATTTTCACATTAACCTAAGTCCAATTCAAACATTTACAGAGCATATAGCCAAAAGCATAAACCAAATATCGAACATAACATATTACAACCCATATTTACATACCAATAACCTGTTTATCCAAGAACTCTATTAACATAACATGTTAAATATATACATATACCAAAACATGTAATTATGCTTTACAAAACATAACATAAACCAAAATCTATATGCAGCAGATACCGATGTCGTGGTGTGAGGGAGAGAGGCCTAGGCTTCAACTGTACCGACCTGAGCATAAGCCAGTGAAGTCTTAGTACTTCACTCAAACAGCAGACCTTAAAACATATGGTGCAATTTGTGTGAGTCGCATACTCAGCAAGTGCTAAACAAAGCAATATCATATAACAAATAGGGCAATTCATCAAAGACATATCAACAATGTTCAATATCAGGTCATATATAACATATATATCAAAATCATATCTTAAAATGCATAATGACATGTCATTCCTTTTTCTTTAGTTGTGATTGATCGACCAAGTATTGCCCCAGAAATTTCACGGCATATTAGTAACCATAGCTGGCCAGCAAACTTGTAAGACCAGAATATATCGTCGGTCAAAAAGGTATCCTTGGATCAACCTTTATTATGCAGTATACACCAGATCATTCTGCATCGTATAGGACCTGTAGGTCTTTTTATATCATATAGACCAGTAGGCCTTTTCGTCAAATCATAGAGAAAACCGTGGTTTCTCAAACGTGAAATTTGCAAACACTGGTGTTGACGCTTGATTTATGCACCCCAAAAGTATCCGAGGATAATAAGAGCTCCAGGCTCGGAATCTTCAGAATTCCTACTCAGCTCGATTTTCCTCCTTTTCCAAAATATTTTCCAATATTTTAATCATTGTTGCGTTTTAAAAGATTCTCAAAAAATTCCCTTCTAGTTGCAAAAATATATGTTTTTCAATGTATTTTTATTTTTCAAGTTGCAAAAGAAAAATATAAAAAAAAGAAAAGAAAAGAAAATAATTTAAAAAGAATGATTTGTGATTTTAATCTTAAAAATCAATTTTAAGATTAAAATGGCAAATGTTTACATTTTATTCTTAATTTCGATTTTTAATCGAAGTATGTTGTATGTTTTTAATTTTAATTAATTTAAAAAAAATTAATTAATTAGAAGGGTTTAATTAAAAGAATTTGGAGAAAATTAAGAAAAAGGATTAAATTGAAGAGAATTAAAAGTATTTAGGAAAATTGGAAAGGAAGGAAGGGTTTAATTGCAAACGGGCCAGAAGTTCTGTGGGCCAAATTCTAAATTCTGAAAATACTGAGGAGGAAGGCGCAGATCTGGAAACTGAGGATCAAAACGACGTGTCGTTTTGACCAAACGATGAAACGCAGGAGAAGAAGAGGCTGCCGCGTTTCGTCAAAACGCGGCAGACGACTTGTCGGTTTGACGACTAAAAAGCAAAAAAAATAAAACGAAATGCTGCGTTTTGATAACGCAGTTATACAGTGAACAGACGAGGATCGAAACAGAAGCCTTCAGACGAAATCAAAGAAGAAATCGAAATTGAAGAGGAAACGCGAAAACCCTAACAAAAGGGAGGAGACATAATTGGAACAGGGAATCGACGATTCCAAGTTGAAATCAAAAGAGAGAGAGAAGAAAGCTCCTGAAGGGTGATAAATGTGATCGAAACAGAGTGGAAAAGCGAAGACAGACGAAGAAAATGCGTTAAAGGTCGAAGGGACACTTTGACGGCTGCAGCCAGAGAGGCAACGTGGCCAAACGAAAGCCATGAAGGCTTCCCTTGAAAAGGGAAGAGTGGAGAGCTTCCAATAAGAGGGGAGAGATAATTTTCGAAAAGGAAAATCAGAAAGAAAAGCCTTCTGGAATCTGTAAGCTTTCGGTTTTCCGTTTTAGAGTTTGAATTTTGATTCTATGTTGAAAATTCCCGTCTGTAATTTGGGGTTTGAGAGTAGAAATTAGGGATTTCGTCTGTAAATTGGAGAAAACCAAATTAGGGTTTCTGGATTGTAATTGGGATTTCGAAATAGAAATTAGAATTAGGGATTCAATACTGCTGCTGTAACAAAAACCAACATTCAATTGTAAAGTTTCTGGAAAGGGCAATAAAGAATTGAAAGCTTTCTTTGAGGTAACTTTATGTTTTCAGCTTCTGATTTCAATTCCAGTTTCATTTCCTTCTTGTTTTGAATGTTGATGCTTGTGTGGGAGCCAGACTGAGGTTTGGTTTGAATGAATGATTGTTCTTATTTTGTTTTCTTTTAATTCTGTATGTTGGAATGTTGACTGATGGGCATTATGTTTTTCTGTTTGGTGATGAGATGAGTAGGCTGTGAAGTTCACCAGTTTCTGCTTCCATTTTTGCTGCTGCTTTCGTAGAATGCATGTTGTTAGGATTCTGTAATCTGGCTCAGTCCAGAATGTTGTTTATTCTCTTTCCATTTAGAGTTGGATGTTAAATGTTTCTGCCCTTTCTGAATGATAGGTTTGAAGCTGCATGTTTGTTGTAGTGATTAGGATGTTTAGGTCAGTTTGCTCCCATGATTCTGCCTTTGTGGTTTTTAGTTGTCTTTGCCTCTGCCTTGTTGTCTGTTTGAATATGCTCCCGCTTCTGTATGCTTTTAGCTGTTGCTGTCAATAAATTTGCAAATTGCTTCTAGAAAAGATTCATTATGATGTTGGAGGGTTACTTTCATTTGTTGCTTTCATTGGATGCTTGTATTTTCTGCTGCTATGAAGAAACAGTCCAGAAATGTGGTAGATATGTTAAGTATGTATGTATTTCCTATACTGCCTCATCTAGATTCTGTTGCATTTCATTTTTACCTACTTCTGTTGCATTTCAGTTTAGATTCAGGAATGTATTGAACCACTCCATGTATGAATTGTATTACTCATGCTTAGGTATTGTGTTCAGTCCTTTTGCCTGTTCATTTCATTCCCCTCGCTTGGATAGTTTCTGTGTTGTTTGCTGTCATGATTGCATCCCATACAAACACTTGCTTGTCTAGAGTCAGCCCCATGCTTCAGCCACTTAACTCTGCTGCACCACATTGAATGATGTATGCTGTAACTCAGAATTGATTGCCTCTATTGCTGTTGTTCACCAAATGGTCTCATTTGCCTGCTGATTGTTCACCAAAATTTCCATGAGTTAACCCTTGGGACCTACTGGTTTCAAGCAGTCTGCATCCATTCCTATTTTTGTTGGATAATCTTGATTGGCTTACTTGATTCTGCTGTCTTGCTGCCATTAGTAATATGCTGGTGTGATAAGGAAGATAGGTTCCTGCTTCTGTCTTCTGGACATGAACTGGACCATTGGGGCAGTTTGATAATTTATGAAAAATTAAAGGATCAAGCTGTAATTTTGCATAAACAGTTCCAAAATGTCAACTTTACATGCTTTTCCATGTTTCCTGGGTTATATTAGGCAGAAATGCATGTTTAGGGACTGTTTTAAAAAGAAATAAAATGTAGGGGGCAGATTGGTAATTTGACAATATGTGGAGGATCAAAATGTAAATTCACATGATTTGGTTTGTGTTGGCTGTATTTGCATGTTTTGGTGATTGTTTGGTCATTTGACATGAATATGGAACTAATTTGGGATAAAATCTACAAATAGGGGCAAAAACGTAATTTTCCAAAATTGGAGGATCAAAATGGTAATTTGCCACTTTTGGGTCAAATTGTTAATTTGATGTGTTTTGAATGTCTATAAACTGTTTTAATGTTGTAAAAACAACTTTTAGGGCTGTTTTGTAATTTTGCAAAATATGGCGGATTAAAATGTAATTTTACATATTTTGCATCACAATTTTTTAATTGACATGTTTTATGTGTTTTGAACGTTAAGTGGTGTTATTTAAATGTTTTGTGACCCAAAATGACAATTTTCCCTATTCGGGGACCTTTTTGTAATTTGTTTAAAATTCGAGGACTAAATTATAATTGTTTTCGTGAATTGCCTTTAATTGTTTATTTTAGGCGCCGAGATTTAATTCAGGGATTAAACCGGGTAGTATGTAATTTTAAGAAATGTTTGTAATTATTTTCTCCGGAAATCGGAGAAAGAATATTTTAGACTTAAGGGCTATTTATTTTTCCGCAATTTGAATTTCTGCAATTTATTGTTTTTTGTTTTGTGATTTTTACAAACGACATTATCACCGTTTAGGAACATCGCTAGTTGCTTTTCAAAATAATAGTCTTAACTTTGAATTTTTCGGAAAATTAAATTGGTTCAGAGGCCGGTAAATCCGGGCGTTAGTCGAAATAAAATTTCGGTTAACGTACCTTACCCTCTTACTTCAGGATTTCTGGTTCGGATTTTGCCTTATCCAAAATTAAAACGGAGTCAAAAATTTTTGGTTTTTCTATAAAACCGGTTCCCGAAATGGGTGCCGACTCAAAATATTTTTATGACCGACAAGCTCGGCACCGCAACCAAAAAATGCGTATATCGCCTTGTTTTTTTCAAACCGAAAATGATTTTTGTAACCTTTCCCGGCTTCCCGAAACGAGCCGGGCGAGGGCCGACCAGTTGGCGGTTTGTAAAACCGGGCCGTCAACAGTTTGGCGACTCTGCTGGGAATTTTACAGTCAAATCTCCGATTTTCTCACTGGTTTTTCAACTGTCAAATGGGTAAACTCTTTTTCAAAAATAAAACCCAAATTGGTTTTCCGACTTTGAAGTTAAGACTTTTCAAATAAATCGCTCGGTGATTTTTGTCGTTTGTTGTCTGTTTTACCGCTTTCCTTAAACTATTTAGGATTTGCATTGCATAAATTCATCATCTTCTATCTCCATTCTACCCTTATCACCCTCTGATAAGGTTATCAGTGCGACCGGCTGCTGCTTTCCCAAAAATTTTCGGATACACCAGTCGGAGTACTGGTAACTCTTATCAACCGTAAGTCTCGTACCTGCGGGTATATGAAAAGTTTAAGGCTTCAAAACCGAGACTTCGCTTCGGAACCCGAGACTTGTTTAACCCGACTAAAACCACATATAGTCGACCGTAGCTACTTCCATTTAGGAAAATACCCAATTTGTCGTGCTGTTGCTCTGAATCATCATCCTAAATGCGAGAGTTATCGTCTATCTCAAAGTCCCCCGCTGACTGTCGAGATTTTAAACCAAAAATCCTAGGGTTTTCAGATGTCGGAATTTTGACCAGTGAATTCGTGTGCGGGTAAAATAAGGGTGGAGTTCATGCATTTCCTACCTCCCTTTCCCCATTTTGTATATAATGCACTGTCATCATGCATCACTTAACATATTTTGTTTCAGCCATTTAGGAAGTCGGTTGCAGTTATGGGTCGTGGGCCCCAACACCCAAGTTGGTTATTTAATTTGAGATCTTTTGCTGAGGAAAGGCAAGATAGCTCAATCCCGAGCATAATATCAGAATCCATTAAGACTCATCAGAAACAATGTTCAGAAACTCAAGGCGCTACCCGAAAAATTATTGCTCAATAAAAAGCATAGTTAGTTATGACGTTTAGTGTCGCATTGATTTGTACTGTAATTATCCAAACATTTGACTGTAAATCTGAACCCTTCTGTAATGAAAAGAAGTTTTTAGCTGTTACATTTCTGATGTCTTCTGAGAAGTGAGAAAGTGAGAAACACACAAAAATAGAAAAAGAAAAAAGAAATCAAAAATAGAAAAGAAATGAAAAATGAAATAAAACCCTGCTTAAGTAACAGTCACACTTAAGGCAAAAAGAAAGGGTACAGAGAGAAAATGATTAACTAGGAAACTGAGAAACGGCTAGTTAATGACGAAAGACATCCCAAATGTTTGGTGCTAAACTATACTCGCTTACTCGGGCAAAACCTTCCAAAGTCTACAACCAGCTACGGTGGAGGGACCGATGATCTATGACAGCTAACCGACATTAGCTTGCATCCATCTGATGTGTAAATTCTGCATCTTCATGCATCCATGCATACATCCCATTTCTAACCACTTTGTTTCACAGACGGTTTTAGCCAACAAAGCGATTCAACTAGAGAAGGCACTGAGCCGACGTGGGTCAGGGACTCGCTTGAAAGATTAGTCTAAATCCTGAATGCTCCGATCTCAGCGAAGGTGAATCTTGAACCGAGAACTGAAAGTGATATGGCTGACAATCAAGACGCAGAAAATCCGGGAACTGATCCCTATGAACCTCGATACACTCGGGCAAAGGTTAAAGTAATGATCGGCAAAATGCTAGCTACGAAGTTGGTTGAATTAGGCTACGCGCCTCAAGCCCACATCAGAACCAACGCACTCTCAGACCATTGCGATATAATGCCACCTCAAAACTGATTAGCTAAAAGTGAAGATGATGGATGAATGATTCGGTTTTGTTGTGTTTGCTCGAGGATGTTGAGCAACTGTTGAGTTTGAAAACAATACCTGAATCATGTGGCAGCATTTTGTCTTCATAAATGTGTTTTCATCAGGATCGCTTTCATTACTTTGAATTGTTTTTGCATTGTTTTGTGAGATTTGAGCCTAAACACTGTTAAATTCTTGTGAGTGAGTTCACATGCTCGGTTCAAGAATCCTAGAACTTGCTTCGCGACCTTTCTTAGGCTAAGGCTAGGGTTGCAAATTCAAAAATGATAAAGGCAATTAGGGATAACCATTTAACTTAAAAAGCCAACCCACTTGACAAAGCCTATAGATGAGCCCCTTCTAGCCGGACATGAACCGATCTTTTCTAAAACCGAACAATGAACCAGCTAAAGAAAAGAAAAAAATTTTCTCAGTCACCCTTTTGAAGGAATCACACAGGTAGAAAACCTAAGGAAGTAGTTGAATGAAAATAATGTGTGAAGTACATAGAAAAGAGAAAAGAACACGACAATCTTGTCGAATTAACAAAAGAAAAAAAAAATCAAAATAAAAAATGAAAAAAGAATGGAAAAGAAAACCAAAAATCAAAATATGTAGAAAAGACAATCAAAGTCGAAATCAAAAGAAAGAATAAGAAAATGATGAAAAGCAGCAAAACTGTAAATAAGAAAGGGTTAGAAAAACTCTTAAGCAATAAAGTTGCAAATAATAAAGGGTTAGAAAAACTCTTAAGAAATAAAGTTGCAAATAAAAAGGGTTAGAAGAACTCTTAAGAAATAAAGCACATTTCAGAAAGAAAAATCAATAATACTTCAGAGGGTTCACTAGAAAAGTGATTCCTTCAAAATAAGCCAAAAATTTCCATTTTGTCTAACCTTGGCCCAGGCCCCATTACAACCAAAAGAAAGACCTTTTGATTTGAATTTGCAACCACTAAAAGTGGAGGTTAGGTTTCGAAGCAAGCCTATGGTGACTCTTAACTCACCATGATGAACGTCGAGTGCACATACTGTAACCTTAAACACGACGGAATTTGTGAGTCTGTGTGACTTAAGATAGTTTGAAGTAACGCTAGCTATTTTGTTGAAAACACTAGTATAAAGATAAAAATGCTGAGGCATGTTGTGAAAAGATAGGTTGCTTCTTTGAAAACCAGGAAGCCCTAAATGAGAAGAATGGAACAATTGCTCCAATCAGGGGGGCAATGAGCTGGTATGCAAAATGATGAGAAAACCCCGAAGGGTCAAGATATAGAATTCTTGGTGTGTGTTGTGCTTTGTTCCAATCAAGGGGCAATGAGCTTGCTAGAAAATGATGAAAAGTCCCGAGGGGAAAAGGAAATCTTCGCGCGTGTCGCACAGTCTTAGAAACAGAGACGATGAGAGCCAAAAGCTAGCAGCCGGGTTAACACTTAAATTCTTTCAGCAGTTCAATACTCTTCAACGTTACATAGATCTCGATGGCAGTTCTCTGACCTTGCTCGACGCAGAGTCATTTCAGGATGAGTCCACCGAAGGGTTACACCTTAATGAAACAAAAACACACATTCATACATGAATAACCCACAGGCATCTTGCATTTTGTTGTTTGAATTTTTCGGGAATAAACCAGAAAGAACAGAGTGCCAGAATCGTCATTCAGTGTTGAAGATGGAATAATGGGATCTCACAGATTCCTTTGAGATGGTGGAAACCTTCAGATGAACAAACAAGAAATAGAGAACTGGACTGAGGAAGTTAGCGGCCACTACCCTTCAACTTATAAGAAGTGAGCTGGTAAGTATATCCTTCTCGAAAGATGGGTGTGAGTTGTTTTGTCTTTGTCCAAGGATAGGCGTCGTGTCGTTTGCTCTTACCGAGGTACGAGTGTTGTATTGTCGTCAGTTGCTCTTACCGAGGTACGAGTGTTGTATTTTCTTTGTCGTTTGCTCTTACCGAGGTACGACCATTGTATTGTCCTCATCGTTTGCTCTTACCGAGGTACGAGCGTTGTATTGTTGTTGTCGTTTGCTCTTACCGAGGTACGAGCATTGTATTGTTGTTGTCGTTTGCTCTTACCGAGGTACGAGCATTGTATTTTCGTCGTCGTTTGCTCTCACCAAGGTACGAGCGTTGTATTGTTGTTGTCGTTTGCTCTTACCGAGGTACGAGCGTTATATTGTCGTTCTCAGTTGCTCTTACCGAGGTATGAGCATCTTTTGCCTTTTTCGTTAAAAAAGGAGTCGTTGCCTCGGAAAGGGGAGTCGTAAGCATTGAACTTGATTCGTTGATTGTGGAGAAGCCATTTTCAATAATGATGGGATCTCCAGAGCCTTATCGAAAGATAAGCATTCAGATTGTGGAGAAGCCATTCTCAATAATGGTGTATGTTATTTGTATAACAGCGATAGTTATATAACCAAGATAGTTATATAACAGAGATGAATGTTTGACAAAGGTGTTTATATGATAAAAGTGTTTATATGACAAAAGTGTTTATATGGATATGTTATTTGTATAACAGAGATAGATATATAACCGAGATAGTTATATAACAGAGATGAGTGTTTGACAAAGATGTCTATATGATAAAAGTGTCTATATGACAGAATTGTCTATATGGTTATGTTATTTATATAACGGAGATGGTTATATAACCGAGATAGTTATATGACAGAAATGTTTATATGACTATATTATTATATAGTAGAGATAGTTATATAACAAAGATGGTTACATAACAGAGATGAATATTTGCCTGAGATGCTGTCATGATAAAACATGTTTGATAGTATTAAATTGATGCTTTGGCTTATTTGATATTATTGCTTCTATGTGATTATTGTCTAAGGGGTTTATATGAAAGAATTGTATATATGACTATGTTGTTTATATAGCAGAGTCGTTCATATAG
>CANUEY010065076.1:0-60317 GCA_948099555.1 Croton setiger | reverse complement strand
TGAAAATTGGAGTGCTGGGCAAAGGCAACTGTTTTGTCTAGGAAGAGTGCTTCTAAAAAGGAACAAAATTTTAGTACTAGATGAAGCTACTGCTTCAATTGATTCAGCTACTGATGCAGTTTTACAAAGAATTATCAGACAAGAATTCTGTGAATGTACAGTTATTACAGTTGCTCATAGAGTTCCGACTGTTATCGACAGTGACATGGTCATGCTCCTTTCTTATGGTATATATGTTTCTATGCTTCAAATTGTTCTTATCACATTCATTAGTTTTAAGTGAAAAATTAAAGTAATTATTATTATTATTATTGAATTAATTTGCAGGAAAATTGTTGGAGTATGATGAGCCTTCAAAGCTCATGGAGACTAATTCTAGCTTCTCTAGGCTGGTTGCTGAATATTGGTCCAGTTGCAGAAGAAACTCCTACAACAACTTCAACAATATTCATCAGAATTCAGATTTTTAAGATTTTATTATAGTCTTTAAGTTTTTTTTTTTTTTTTTTGGTCTCCTGCTTATTGATCATATAATAATGTTTGAACAACGCTATAATATCGTTCTCATTTTTATTTTTATTATGAAGTTTATTCATTTTTTTTTAAAAAAAAATTATCTTCAGATACTCTTTTTTTATTTTTTTTCTAAATGAGATCTTCAGATACTTGTTTGGATGCATTTTTGGATTTGAGTATATTTCCGTATTATAATGAAATAGATCCAAATTCACAAACATTAAATATACAAATCACATGATTTGGGTATTTTATATTTATAAATTGTGAATCTGATCATATCATATGCTACAAATATTATATCATTTAAGAGACAATCAAATTTTAGAACCTTCATCAACATGATTTTAATATTCAACAATCAATGGTTTAACAATTTGCAACTATTAATTATTAACATGTTAATTAAAATTTTTGGATTTTGTCTTATTATTTTTTATTATAATATAGTGGAGCAATCTTTGTACTACTTAATACAAAAATAGTTCCGTTATTAAAAATTATGACCATATAATAATAAAATGAAAATTGGAAGATAACAATTAAGTTAGTAAAAAGATAATAGTTTTTTCCTTAAAAAAAGTTTATTAAATTTAAGTATTTTAATTATTTTTTAATCTTCAATAAATTGAAATACGTTCAATTTATCTAAAAATGTTTAAGATTTTTTTTTTTTTTAAAATGGAAAACTCTTCAAACTATTATTGATAATTATTTAAAAGACAAACGAGAATATTAACTCATACTCTAAATCGATTATAATGAATAAAAACGGTTGTTAACAAGTGAATATCCCATTCGATTCGATTGCCGACGAAATCTTAATATCCTAATTGTTTTAGATTTAGATTGTAAAGCCATTCTTGAGATCTAGGAAAATGTTTTAACCGGATATTCTAATTTACGGATCCAAAAATTATTAACATAATTTAGGGATTTCCTGAAAAAAAATAAAATTGAGGGACATAAGTGTAAATAAGTAATAATATAGGGATCTAAATGTATTTATGAAATGGTTGTCCTGTCATATTATCCTGGATTCAACACGTGTGAATGGAAAATGAAGTTGCAACGTGTCAAGTATGTACAACTTGGCCAACGCAAATGCTTACGTGGATTTATTTTGTACATGCACTAAACGACATGTTTGCTTCTAAATTATTATCTACAAAGTGGCAGTTTCTTGGCTTCTTTAGCCAACACCTAAGCTTGTATATAAATAAATAAAAAAAAGGCATTTATTCTATTTCATCCTCTTCTTTATTTATTTCAAGATTAAAAATGATCGGTAAATAAAGAACGTACCTTTTGACTCCAATGTTGGTTGCAGAGGGTCTCCAACTCCATATCTACTCAAATATTCCATTCGCAACTTCACATTTATATCATTTTGAATTCACCGAACACAAAATCTTATTTTCTAGATATATCATCAATTGTAACAAATGAGTATATAAAAATAGAGTACTTAAACGAATTTTTCAGAACTTTCTGATGATAGTCTGATAAAACTAATGACATATTTTGATTCTTCAGATGAGACATTTTTATTGATGCTAGGGTTGCAAACGAGTCAAACCTTTCGCGAACCGCTCGGTGTTCGCTCAATAAAAATTCGATTCGAGTTCGGATCGATAATAAACGAGCCGAGCAATTAGGCTCAAGAGTAACTCGTTTGATAGGCTCGCGAGTTGCTCGTTTGATAGGCTCGTGAGCTGCTCGTTAAATAAGCTCACGAGCCTATCAAACAACGTCGTTTTGATACTAAACTAAAAAATATGCTTCAGCCAAACCACCCACCTCTGCACTTCATTTTTTGCTATTTCGTTTCTTTTTCACTGAAACTACTATTTTGATTTCCTCACTGAACCTGCATTAAAAATGAATTTTCTTAATTTTTTACTAACTCTTAACGAACTTGATCTCGAATAGCAGCAGGAAACGAACTTGAGCTTATTTGCAAGTTAAAACTTAAGCTCAAGATGAGCTCGAATTCAAGCTTAATTGGTATCTCAAACTTGAGCTCGAATAGCAACATGAAACAGCCAAACTCTCGGACCTAAAACAAACTAAGCTCGCGAACCTCAAAACGAGTCAAGCTCGAGCTTTCAAATTTCCAAATAAGCTCGACTCAAGCTCGAGCTCATGTCTCGTGGAATTTAACACGAGCTCGAACTTGTAGAATTTAACATGAGCCGAGTTCGATCAGCATAATATTCGGTTCAGCTCATTTGTAGCCCTAACTGATGTCTTTCTTGTCATCCATCTATAACCAAAGAAGAAGATGAAAACATATCAGGTCATCAAAACCTTGGGTAACACAAACTTGTAAATGACTTCTTACTATCCAAAAGCCATTAGTCAACAAAGCTTCTGGTACCATGAGATTTGCTACAGTGATAAGCTAACAAACAGTTATCACAACATGTCCCCCTTGGGGGCGACAAGCTTCCGAACATTAAGAACTCAATTGGCTAAGGGAGGAAGAAGATGGCAAATTTGTTATTGATCGTCTAAGAAAGATACAACTAATCTAAAAAATTTTGCTTAAATCCTTTGAACGCCGCGTAAATTATACACAAAAAGTTATATGTTAGTTCATCATAAAAATTATGATTTATTCTGTCAAATTATACACACGCCTATACATTAGAGTCTCATTAAAAAAAGGTTAAACTCTCAAATTATATATTAAGCCATTTTTAGAGCCTTAAAAGGGCTTAAATAACAATTTTCGCGCCAATTTTGCAAAATGTAACAATTTTAATATATTTCCAACTTGTTAGCAAATTCAGTTGTGGTGTTTTTACAGCACAATTACAAAAAATAACTAAACTGGTATTTACATGTGACCAAAGGAGTTAAGTAACACTTTGTTTTACTTCCTACGTGGGCTAAAAAAATTGACACCGTGTGTTGGGCAGGAAAAGTGGGTACTATCCTACCCAGTAGGGGAGAGCAAATTTCAGTAATTACCGAATTACCGATCGGTAATTACCAAACAGAATCAATTCGGTAACCGAAAATCGGTAACGGTAATTTACCGATCGGTAATCGGTAATAATTATCGGTATTCGGTAGCGGTTTCGGCAGGGGTCTTTGAAATTTTCGATAAAAAAAATTACCGAATTATCGAAAAAATTATCGAATTTGGACTCCTCAAAACTACGTCATTTTGTGTTACTATACATATATATCATTCGGTAACGTTCTGAAATTATAATGGTTTTCATAGATTCGGTAATCGGTAAATTACTGTCAGTAATCGGTAATCTGTAGTGAGACAAAAAAATTTCGGTTACCAACACTTTTCAGTATCGGTAATGGTAGTAGTAAAAAACTTATCGATTAATCGATTATCGACCGTTCGGTAACGGTTACCGATTACTCACCCCTACTACTCAGCTCCTTCTAAAAAATAACTCAAAACATTACCAGCAAAAATTTCAACCTAGACCAAAAAATCTGTTATCCTTGTCGACCATTTCTGAGGAATTAAAATGCAACCTTAAACTAAAAAGGTACAGGTAGAGCTGATGTTATTGCAGAACTAAAATTTCTAAATCCATTATTTTGTATTGTTGTGGGCGGTGGTGGTGGAGCCACTTGCTGATGATAACCACTGAATTGGAAGAAAGGACTGCTTAATAATTTGATGCTCGTAAATTATGGCAAAAACGAAGAAACTGAACGGTTGACATGGATTAAGGTCGAAGAAAACGGAGGAGAAGAAGGAGAAACCTAATTTATTTCCATGGGTTTTCGTTTTGATCGGGTCGGGTATTTGTATCCACAAGCAGCCCGCCCGTCCACATCAGCTTAGTTAGTCATTCCTATTTCCTACTAGGACAAGAAACGACGCCGTTTGTATTTAAGTAACCAGAGGCAAGGCAACTCAAGTACCACGTGACAAATTTATTTTAATTATTTTTTGAAATTGTGTTAAAAAAATACCTCAATTTTACATTTTATGTGGAATTTGCTGACAAGTTAAAAAAGGATGTGAGAGAACAATGTATGTTTTAGTCTCCCTATGCGTAATTTGTTTTGCAGCGCAAATCCATGCCACGTTGAAACGGCACATGAGACAAAAATCTTATCTTGCTGCTGCCATGCAGTAATAGTACTGATATGGAAGATATAAGAAGACAAATGAAAAATAATAATATGAAAAGAGAGCCGTATTTGGTTTTTATTTCCTTCCGAATAGTATAGATCAACTTTCGGTAATTACCGAATCGAATCAATTTGGTAATCGAAAATCAGTAACAGTAATTTACTGATTGGTAATCGTTAATAACCGTCGATATTTGGTAGCGATTTTAGTAGGGGAGTTTAAAATTTTTGGTAAAAAAAATTACCGAATTACCGAAAAAATTACCGAATTTGGACTCCAAAACTACGTCGTTTTGTGTTTATATATATATATATATATATATATATATATATATATCATTTGGTAATCGGTAATTGGTAGTGAGACCAAAAAATTTCGGTTACTGACACCATTCGGTATCGATAATGACAGTGGTAAAAAATTTATTGGTTAACCGATTACCGACCATTCGGTAACAGTTACCGAATACTCGCCCCTACTTTTGGGGACAAAATTACATAATAAAACCATTAAAATGTGATATCCTAAAAAAAAAAAAAAAAACATAAATATAGCCACCAACTTGAGTTGTTGTTTTTAATGGACTAATATTAAAAATTATCCATAATTTGTTTCTCTATATTTAATGGAATCAGATAATATTGATTTGTTTTACTAGTAATAAATGGTGATGGACACAGTGATTTTGATATATGCTCCAGTCCGTTTCACAAGCACATGTAACCATTATCTATCATTATCAATAATAACAACCTCTCAAAATTACCTATTCTGCCCACCCATATCTCTACCTATAATTCATTATCATTGCTTGAATTTGAGCATTCAATAGTCTGAAATTGCAGTCAACTAATATTGATAATATTTAAAAAAAATAAATATAAATTTTATTCATTAATAATACATATTAATTCAACATATTATTATTATTATTAGAAGATGGTCGCAGATTGGATGTGTATATATGTGTCGCTTTTGGATTAGCTGTCTACACCATAACTTTCTTTACGAAAATCATTATGAAGTGAAGTAAATTTTTATTTATAGATTCAATTTGAGTAGCTATAGTGCTTAATGATTGACAACGATATTCTTATTATATTTACATAATAATATAATGAAATAATATTAATTTGATAAATTAAAATGATTTAATCTCCTAATTTAAAAATTAATCTTAATTATCCTCCATTCTTTTGAATGCTCTATATTCAAAGTCCTTTTCATACAATAATTAATTTCGTACACCATCAATTGCCAATAAAGTTTATGAAAAAAATGCAAATATATTTTAATAAAAAGTTCATTCCCCTAAATGTATTAGAATAAGAATTATTGAATGCAATATAAATAAAATAATTAGGGGCTCTTAAATACAATCTCCATTCTACAAAGAATATAACATTTTATTGTTTGAAAAATAATAAATAAATAAAATTAAATGTAATATAGTATAAAATAAAGAGATAAAATTAGAATTATGCATAAAATTGAGGGATGCAATTGTAATTTAGTCTACTAATACAAGACACTATGGAGCAATAGTGACAGACGTCAACATGCAAGATAAAAATACATCAAAGATATCAGACACACGTGACACCCTATCCTCATCATTATTTTACACATTATCATCATTATTTTGCTAAAATAAATAAATATAGGATTTATTTTTTTTAGTGAGTGAAATGTATTATTCATAAAATAATTAAATACCGCCAGCGAGTTTCTGATAGCAACCAAAATGATTCAGACTTGTGATTAAATGAAGTATGGAGTTGTGCTAGTTTTGATTCCTTTTCTATTTTGACGTCTACGGAAGAGAAGAAGGGAAAAGCTCTCCTTCCCAACAGAACAAAAAGAGCTTTTCAGCAATGGCAGAAACAGAATCCCTCAAAGGTTCATTTGGTATTTATATATATATATATATTTGTTTCTTCATTTGCTTTATTCTGTCGAATGTTTGCTTAATTGATAAGTATTTTTATGGCTTTTTATTTTTGTCGCTTTTTTTTTTTTGTTGCAGAAAGAAAATGTATAGTTTGGTTATATATAGTTTAGATTGTGGAGTTTTTGACAAGTTCTATGGACTTCATTTTCTGATTTATTGGATTTGGATTGATGGATTTTGAGTGCTGTGTTATATATATACTTTCGTTGGGTTTTGAATTTAGGATTTGGATATTGAATCTTAAATCAAACAGAAAATATGCAGTACAAATCAAGAATTATGAAATAAATGAGAATTCGAGATTCAGTATTTATGGATTTTCTGATAATTTACATGTATGTTTGCTTTTTATTTCTGATTGCTTGAAGGTGGTAGACTAGGAAATTGACTTTGTTTCGAAATTTCTACAAGTATATTTTTACTTCAGTGTTACTGTACTATAGACTTGTTGTGCATATAAACTGTTTGTAAAATTAGTAAA
Organism: Croton setiger; assembly: GCA_948099555.1. Classification (NCBI taxonomy): domain Eukaryota; kingdom Viridiplantae; phylum Streptophyta; class Magnoliopsida; order Malpighiales; family Euphorbiaceae; genus Croton; species Croton setiger. Next base: position 53,252 of record CANUEY010065076.1, on the reverse strand, counting down.
GAGTGAAAATGATTGGTTAATTACTCTAATCATTGGTTCTCACTCTATTATGCAGGGGAACTTTCTTGGGTTTGTGGAGGGAAACTTGATGTGGGTTCTCCTTGCACGCAAAGAATTCTCATAGACATCATAAATTTGGTATTCCTTGGAGTCTTCTATCTATTTTGGTTGGTGAGTTCTATCAGAAAACATCCAACCAATGCTAGTAGCAATAGATGTGACTGGTTATCTGTGGTGGTTTCAATCTGCTGTGCTCTAATTAGTATTACATATTTTGGTATTGCATTATGGGATATAATAGCTGAAAACAAAGGGTTTAATGATTTAAGTTGGTTGGTTTACATTGTGAGAGTAATAGTTTGGGTTACATTAGCAGTGACCTTGCTTGTTAAGAAGACCAAATGGCTTCGAATTTTTGTTACTGTTTGGTGGGTGACTGTGGTTGTATTGTGTTCAGCTGTAAATATTGAAGTTTTAGCAAGATCACATAACATCCAAAATCTTGACATGTTACCATGGCCCGTAAGCCTTTTACTTCTAGTTTGTGCTATCAGAAATTTCAGTCATTTTGCTTCTCAACATGAATCTGCAGAAAATAACCTATCTGAACCTCTATTAGGTGAAAATGAGGTAAAGAATCAATCAAAACTAGCTCAAGCAGGTCTTTTTAGCAAATTGACATTATCTTGGATTAATCCTTTGCTTAAGTTAGGGAACTCAAAACCATTAGATTTTGAAGATATCCCTTCACTAATTCCTGAAGATCAAGCTGATATAGCCTACAAAAAATTTTCAAAAGCATGGGATTCCCTTCTAAGAGAAAAGAACCAAAACGATACCAGAAACTTGGTTCTTGGAGCACTATTAAAAGTGCATTTGAAAGAGAATATACTTATAGGTGTATGTTTTTTGCTTAGAACTATTGCAGTGATAGTCCTCCCTCTCCTGTTGTATGCTTTTGTAAATTACTCTAACCTTGATCAGCAGAATCTATATCAAGGTTTTTCTATTGTAGGGTGTCTAATTGTTGTTAAGTTAGTTGAGTCTTTATCTCAGCGGCATGCCTTTTTCCTTTCAAGACAATCAGGACAAAGAATGAGATCAGCTTTAATGGTGGCAGTGTATCAAAAGCAGCTCAAACTTTCAAACTTGGGAAGAAGAAGGCACTCCACAGGTGAGATTGTGAACTACATTGTGGTGGATGCTTATAGAATGGGTGAAATGCCTTGGTGGCTTCATTCTAGTTGGAGTATGGTTCTGCAGCTCTTCTTGTCCATTGCAGTACTTTTTGGTGTTGTCGGTCTTGGAGCTGTTGCAGGATTAGTCCCTCTCTTGGTCTGTAGTCTTCTCAATCTTCCATTTGCAAGATATTTGAAGAAATGTCAATTTGAATTTATGATTGCACAAGATGAACGCCTCAGAGCTACTTCTGAGATCCTGAACAGCATGAAAATCATAAAATTGCAATCTTGGGAAGACAAGTTTAAGAGTTTGATTGAATCTCGCCGAGAAAATGAATTCAAATGGTTAGCTGAGGCACAACTTAAGAAGGCATATGGTACTTTCTTGTATTGGTTAGCTCCAACAATAATTTCTTCTGTTGTCTTCTTTGGGTGTGCATTCTTCAGGAGTGCTCCGTTGAATGCTAGCACAATTTTCACTGTTCTTGCAACATTAAGGGGCATGTCAGAGCCTGTAAGATTGATACCTGAGGCGCTTTCTATTATCATCCAAGTCAAGGTCTCATTTGATAGAATAAATTCTTTTCTGTTTGATGATGAACTCAAGATTGAAAGCAGAACTAAAATTCCATCTCATGGCTCCGAAGAAAGTGTTACAATACAAGAGGGAAAATTCAGTTGGGATCCTGAGATTGTTAAGCCAACTTTGAGAGAAGTGAACTTGGATATCAAATCTGGGGAAAAAGTTGCCGTCTGTGGGCCAGTAGGCTCTGGAAAATCATCATTATTATCTGCCATACTTGGAGAGATACCTAAAGTATCAGGAACTGTAAGTTACAATGTAGTTTCATATACTTTATATTATATTTCTTAGTATGATGTGCTTTCTTCTGTGCTTGTGATTAGGTCAATGTGAATGGTTCTATTGCTTATGTTTCTCAAACTTCATGGATTCAAAGTGGAACTGTTCGTGAGAACATACTCTACGGAAAGCCAATGGATCAAGCCAAATATGAGAAGGCCATAAAAGCATGTGCTCTAGACAAGGACATTAATAGTTTCAGTCATGGAGATCTTACAGAAATTGGCCAGAGAGGACTTAATATGAGTGGTGGACAGAAGCAGAGAATTCAACTTGCTCGGGCTGTTTATAATGATGCTGATATCTATCTCCTTGATGATCCTTTCAGTGCAGTAGATGCTCATACTGCTGCAATTTTGTTTAAGGTAAGGGAGGAACAAACATCTCCTATGTTTCTCCAAAGGCATCAAATATTTGCTGAAACAGCTTACTTCAAAATATAATTGCAGGACTGTGTCATGACTGCTCTCAGAAACAAGACTGTCATACTAGTTACTCACCAAGTGGAGTTCCTCTCATCAGTGGACAGAATTCTGGTAAAATAGTTTGATCAAGAAAATATTTTTGCAATAATTTTTTCTTTCTTTTTAAGTTAATTATATTTTCTCCTTTTTTAGGTTATGGAAGGTGGACAAATTACTCAATCAGGAAGCTACGAAGAGCTCTTAACTGTTGGAACAGCATTTGAACAACTAGTGAATGCTCATAAAGATTCAGTAACTGCATTTGGGCAATATGATCAAAGCCAAGGAGAAACTGTCAAGGTAGATAGTGTTATTCCTGAGGCAGAAATATCTAATTCACTGTATTCTTCTAAAAGAAACAGTGAAGCAGAGATTTCTGTGAAGGATGTTCCTGGAGTGCAACTAACAGAAGAAGAAGAGAAAGAGATTGGTGATCTAGGATGGAAACCATTCTTTGACTATGTCCGCATCTCAAAGGGTTCATTTCTAGTATGCCTATGTATATTATCTACTATTGGTTTTGTTGTTCTTCAGGCTGCTGCAACTTATTGGCTAGCATATGCCATCCTGATTCCTAACTTCAATAGTGGGATTTTGATCGGTGTTTACACCCTGATATCAACTAGTAGTGCTGTTTTTGTATATTTGAGGACTTTCTTTACAGCCCATCTTGGATTAAATGCTTCCAAAACATTCTTCTCTGGCTTCACCAATGCAGTTTTTAAAGCGTCCATGCTCTTCTTTGATTCTACGCCTGTCGGAAGAATCCTAACTCGTGTAAGATCATGCCCAAGCTTCAACTGATATTAGTTCTCTAAAGTTCTATATTCGAGATTCCAAATGTTCAGGTTTCTTTGATGTTCCTCTTGTTATATTTGGCAGGCGTCATCTGATTTAAGTGTTTTGGATTTTGACATTCCATTTGCCATTACCTTCGTGGTGGGTCCTCTGATAGAGCTGATAGGAATTATAGCTATTATGGCCTCCGTCACATGGCAAGTACTCATAGTGGCTATCATTGCTTTAGTTGCTTCAAAATATGTTCAGGTACTCAGTTTTCCATTTTTTTTGAAATTATCTAAATTTTCTAACAGAAGTTGGAGGAACTTATATTTTTCTCTTAATCTTGCTCAAAAGGACTATTATTTAGCCTCTGCAAGGGAGCTGATGAGGATCAACGGTACAACCAAGGCCCCTGTGATGAACTATGCTGCTGAGACATCACTTGGTGTAGTGACAATAAGAGCTTTCAAAATGGCGGAAAGGTTTTTTCGGAACTACCTAAAGCTTGTAGACAATGATGCTTCACTTTTCTTCCATTCTAATGCGTCCTTGGAGTGGATGATTTTGAGGATAGAGGCATTGCAGAATGTGACTTTATTTACCGCTGCTGTTCTGCTAGTTCTGCTACCGAAAGGTGTTTTGGCGCCAGGTACCACTTACTTTGATGATTATATATATCCAAAAAGTAAATAACTAGTAATAATTCTAGTATTTATACTTGAACTTTGAAGATGTAGAGTTCTGTTGTTTTGATTTTTGCAGGACTTGTGGGGCTTTCATTGTCTTATGCACTATCACTTACTGGGACTCAAGTGTTCTTGTCTCGTTGGTATTGCAACTTGTCAAACTACTTGATATCTGTAGAACGAATTCAACAGTTCATGCACATTCCACCTGAACCTCCAGCAATTGTGGAGGACAGAAGACCACCAACTTCTTGGCCTTTAAAGGGTAGGATAGAACTTCAAGAATTAAAGGTAAAAAGAAAATAATAATTTTATATTTTAGTGGCAACCGCATATTCATGCTTTTCCTAACTGACTAAGGATTGTTCATTGGATTTTCAGATAAGATATCGTCCAAACACTCCCTTAGTTCTTAAAGGAATAAACTGCACAATCAGGGAAGGTACAAGAGTAGGAGTTGTGGGAAGAACTGGAAGTGGAAAAACCACTTTGATAAGTGCTTTGTTTCGCTTAGTGGAGCCTGCCAATGGTCACATTCTAATTGATGGACTTGACATATGCTCTATTGGTCTTAAAGATTTGAGGACAAAGCTTAGCATCATCCCTCAAGAAGCAACCCTTTTTAGGGGTAGTGTTCGGACTAACCTGGATCCTTTAGGACTGTATTCTGATCATGAAATTTGGGAGGTAAGAAAATTTATTCCAGAATCCCATTTCTCAATCTACTTTTTTTTTTTAAAAAAAAAATGTCATTTACTTGAGTTTTTATGTTGACAGGCTTTAGAGAAGTGTCAGCTTAAGACAACAATCAGCAACCTTCCTAATCAGCTAGACGCATCAGGTTAGCAAGTTCAAGAACAATTTCACACTTCCCTGCCAAAATAAATTCTTTCAATTTCTTTATACCACATTAATTTTGTAAAGATTTCGGAACCTCTATATAATCTGTAACATATAAGTCCCTCTAATATTAAACGAGTAGGTTTATAGCCCCAACATTTCCTTTCTCTGAGTCTTCTGTGCAGGCGGTCATTATCTTTCCAAAGACTAGGGACCTTCCTAGTTCTTATAACGTATTAGCTCCAGATACTTGAATTTCTAAGCAAGAAAATGCTAATTTTGGTGAATATCGATCTGCAGTAAGTGATGAAGGTGAAAATTGGAGCTCTGGGCAAAGGCAACTGTTTTGTCTAGGAAGAGTGCTTCTAAAAAGAAACAAAATTCTGGTACTAGATGAAGCTACTGCTTCAATTGATTCAGCTACTGATGCAATTTTACAAAGAATTATCAGACAAGAATTCTCTGAATGCACAATGATAACTGTGGCTCATAGAGTTCCGACCGTTATCGACAGTGACATGGTCATGGTCCTTTCTTATGGTATGTTTCCATTTTCCTAATATTTTTATCACATTCATTATTTTTAATAGGAAAGTATTAAAGTAATTATTTAATTGACTTGTAGGAAACTTGTTGGAATATGACGAGCCTTCAAAACTCTTGGAGACTAACTCTAGCTTCTCTAAGCTTGTAGCTGAATATTGGTCAAGTTGCAGAAAAAACTCGTACAAGAACTTTGATGAAATAAATTAGAACTTTAGAATTCAGATTCTGTTGAAGACCGCTCATTTACAGATTCTTTTATTGCAAGTGCCTCTCAAGTGAATAAAGCATTACACGCTTGTCGCGACGAAATAAACATTACTTATAAGAACTTTGAGGTTTGAAATTCTAATGTTCATGGTAAAATTGAAGTTTCGGAATCCTGATCAATGATCAGAGATTCAGAATTCATAATTTTACCTACAGAGGATATGATCAAGGCTAAAAAATAACTAGTTCTGTGATCTTCAGTTTTGGGTCTACTGTTGAAGATGTAGCACGGAGACAAGAGTACCTAAGTTTCATGAGTTGAGAATTTATAAGATCAGCAGTTTATTTCAAAATAAGATGTAATTTTGTTAGTTTTAATGTTATTTTTTGTAGCTGCCTTATGTATAATTTAATTCTAGTAAGAATAAAACAGCAAACTTGCTGATTTTGTAACAAGTGCATTTGCTATGACACCCAAAATTGATTCCCACAGTTCTTGGAAGATGAAACCTTGATTTGGGTTATAAAAAATCAGATAGTTCATAAAAAGGAATCCTAATTAAGGAGCTGGATTATCTATTTTCTAAAATAATAAGATGTTCAACAGTCTAAAAACTATACATGGTCGATAAACGAATATATAACCATTTACGCTACTGTTACACTCAATTATCGATAAATGATTGTATTAATAATCGGTATATATAGTCGATAAATGAATATATAGTACTGTCACACTTAATTGTTCAATCATTTAATAATAACAGATTTAACATTTAGCATCAATAAATGATTGTATTATATTTGGTAACGGATTTAGCATGTAAATAGTTATTAATAACTATTTAAACGAAACAAATCCGACCAGCTTCACTTATACACACAACTGTACAAATTGCCTTGACATATTAATGAAATTATTATTTTGAATTGTAATAATACGAAGCCAATATACAGCATAATGGATAAAGTGGGCCTGAAAAATACTATCTTCTAGGATATTTAATCACTTGGATGACATATAAAGAGTCATTTTAAAAACTTAAATTAAATGTAATAATTTATGGGGTTGAAAAGACTTGGCTTGGCTTGGCTTGGCTTGGTGGCTTCAATGTGTCAAAAGGAAAGAAGCAAAACTAACACATGGAGATGTTTCTAGTGTAGGCATATCAAATGCACACCTATACTTCTATATTTTCTACATTATTTTTAATTATAAATCCAATGGATTCAGATGACTTCCTACCCACCCACCAATATTGAATTTAGAATCAAAAATAGAATATGATACTTCACATTATACTATATAATATATAATTATGATATGCAATTTTGGCCCCAAATTGTATACATACATTATTCTTCAAAATTGAATTAAAATGTACCTAATTTTCCTTTCCCCAGAAAAAAAAAAAATTGTACCTAAATTCAAACGAAACAAATTTTTTGTTTGATTCTTTGATGCACATTCCACACATGTTTATAATAGTTTTTAAATGAAATATACATCAATTTTTCGTTTTCTAAAATATGTGAGAGTTTATGATTTTGAAACAAAATTAAGAAAATAATGAATTAAATAGAAATTGACTCTTTTATCACATAGTATATTTATAGAACATATTAAATTATTTTATTTTTTAAATAAAATATAAAGAATATAAATGAAAAAAAAAATTATCTTGTATTATATACAAAATGATATTTATTTTGGAACAAATTTTAAAATCTAACTAAATTTTACGTTTTTGTAATATTTTAGTATATAAAAGATTTTTTTTTTTTTTGAACTTTTTAGCAATTGTAAATCCATATTACTAATTTTATTTTCTCTTAAAAAAGTAATTTTATTTATAAAAATCAAACAACTAATTTTTAAAAATAATGGTTGACAATTCAACATATAAACAATGATGAATTAATTTTAAAAAGTTGATCATGTAGTAATATGTTAACGGTTCAAATAATTGAACATATTTTTAAGATAAAATCTAGAATTAAGTATGGAAAATTCAGAATGCCGTTTAAATAAATTATTTCTAGCAAATATTAGAAAGTTCGAAACACTGTTGCCATAAATTTAATCACTTTAATTAAAATTTTAGCAGAATTTAATCACTTTTAATTAAAATTTAAACCTGGATAATAATCACAGGTCTCCTGAACATGAACACAAAAATATTCCAGAATGAAAATAATATTCACAAGTGGGTAAAGGGTTATTCTTTTTGATACATTTCTTCAATCAATCCTTGATTACAAAGTTACATGCTTCTTGTTAAACAACAACAAGTCACAGAATAAAAAGAAAAAAAGGAAACTTTCTTGTTAAATTGATAGATATGGCATTTCAGATTATGCCAGAAATGGGTTTTTTTTCCAATTTTATTTTAAATTTGAGAGATGATTAATGAGGAACAGAGAGGGGTTTAGGCAAGTTTTCATGAGCAGAAACAGCAATAGAGATTGTCTGCAACTTGCAATCAGAAGAGAAGAACTGATTATTTGCAGAATTCTCATTTCTTTCTTCTTCTTCTTCTTCAATAATTTGAAGCAAAATTTGTTCAAGTTCTTCTCCATCACACCATTCATGGATTTTAGCTTTAATCACCATTGGATTTCTGCAAATTAAATCCCAAACTGGATAATTTTTCCTTGGCATCAAATAATCTGATTCTGAAAGTTTCAAACTTGGGCAGTAATCTCCTGCACCATCTCCTAGATATATTATTTTCTTGTTTCCTTCTTTTGATAATGAAGCTTGGATCCTTTCAATTATCAAACCCTGTTTCAAAATACCCACAAAAAATTTGTTCATAAAGTTCCAAACTTTCTGGAAAATTTTAGACTTTTATTATTAAAGTTTGCACCTTTGACCCCTTTTGACTGCTGTAGAAGACAGTTTCAATTTAAAATAATTTATTTTTATAAAAATATCTAATTTATTATTAAATGAAAATTGAAGTATATACCTTGCACATATTAGGCGGGCAACGGTTGCAGCCATGAGAAACTTGATTAAAATCATGATAAGGAGAAATCCTTAATCTTCCATTTTCGTCAACAAATCCTGGATTAGTGTTTATTTCTGAGAAATATTCTTTTAATCCAAGATGTTCCAAGATTGTTTCAATGAAGAACAGATTTGCATCACTAACAATTCTCAACTCACACCTGTAAAAAAGAAAAATCAATTAACATGATTAATTAATACTAATCAACTTATTAAATTAATTAATTAACATATATGCAAGAATATAAGAAAAACATAATGTATAAATACCCTAAAGAATGAGCAGATTTGATAGCAGGAACAATTCTTGGATGCATAGGAGTACGTTTCAAAACTTGCACAATGTCATCAATGGTTTTTCCATTGGAATGAAGCTCCTCCATCATCTTGTCCTGCAATTTCAAATCGAGAAAAGGGGGTTTAATTTAATCAAATTTCAAAATTAAAGAAAAAACATAAATTAATAAAATCCTAATTAAAAAAGAATATATTTTTATTCATAAATTATATACTAATTACCATAAGAGAATTCCAAGGCATGGTGGGAAGAAGTTGATTGAACAAATCAGTAAAACCCAGTTCATCAATAACCCAATTATCGCTATCAACGTCAATAATCGTCTTATCAAAATCAAAAACCACAACAATTCCTGCCATTGCTGAAATTTTTCTGTAAAACCTCTGAAACAGAGAAGAAGATTTGTTGGTTTGTTTTGATGTGGAAGAAGAAGGAAGAAGAAGGGGTATTTATATGGCTAAATGAAAAAGGGTATATGAGTAATTTCACGTATGTTTATACGTGAAGAAGAATATTGGATTCCAGGGAATATTACCTGAATATAATTGTGAGGAGAGTAAGAGGAAACTACAGAACTGTCACTTTTTTTTTTTTTCCTTTCTTCTAATTTGAATGATGTACATAAAAAAATGGGAAATCTGTTGGCTGTTTTTATCCGTTGGATGTATTGAACTTTGATGTTGACTCTTGTTATCGAATGGTCAAAATGGGGTCTCCAGTAAAACGTTAAAATTAAATTAAATGAAAATTTGGCAATTTAATTTAGAAAGGGAAGTATAATGGAATAATGGAATATACGAGTGGAATTAAATTCAGTTGGCCAACTTTGCAACGCACTCAACAGAATATTCCGAATTCTGAGTAAGAATTCCAGTCGTCGGTGATCTTTTTTTTTATACCACATTCTTTAAATAGAGCGTGTTTATTACACACAATTCATAACATTTGCTATTGTTTTCTTAAAAATAATTTTATTTTTTTATTCTAATCTATTGCGAGGGAGGCTAAATATGACGTACAAACAATATAAACTACGTAATAGTGATAATCCTTTCTGCATATATTTTTTAGAAAGATTTACATAGTACATTATGTGGTCCATTAAACATTCTAGTTATAACAAAAAAAAGTTAATTTTGAGAAGAAGCAAAGGAATAGGATGCTTAGCATAAGTAATATTCCTAAATCAAGAATCAAAGATGTGGGTTACTCTCTTATCATATCTTCCCTTCTAAAAATTTTTATAGAAGATTACTCGCCTTGATCTTTCTTATTGCTTTGTCATAACGACTAATTTAATATTCAGTCCTCCTTTAGTTTAGAAAAATTCTTTTGTCAAGTAATAATTATACAAGCTAAGCTTAACATTTTTTAATTTAAAAAAAAATCATTTTTTTTTTGTAAATTATGATATGTCCAAATACAAATAATAACATTATAAAATGAGGTTTTTAATGTTTTGCCTTTATCACAAAGATTCTTGTCGTGGCTTTGATTAAGTAAATGCTTTTTTTCCCACAAATTGCAATTAATTATAGATTAGAGAGTCCAATGAGCTTTTCCTATATACAATTAATATTAAATATTAATAGCAATGCCTAATACGATTTGTAAGGCATCATTTGGGGAAATTTGTGTCTAAGAACCCACATTATATCACTAAATGACACCCTAATTTTTTGGTGTTTCAGCCATTTGTGCAATAACTTTTTTTAGGCTTTTCGTTAATTTTTTGTTAATGGGTATTTCTTTCTTTCACATAATGCATAACACATCACCATGATCCTTCAAAAGCAAATAAATTAAAAAAGTTACTTTGTATTACTCTACCACTAGCTTTTTTTTTAATTAGGTGTCTTTCATGTAATTAAAGTGATACAGTCATTCAATTAAAAAACATATAATCTGTGCATCATGATTCTGACCGGTCAAACTACACCTTTGATTTAACTCAAATATAATTTAAAATTGCTATTTGAGCTTTAAATCCTAAGAAAAATAGCAAAATAGTGCTTAAATACGTATAATTTGGCCCCAAAATTGTCAGCCAAATGCTTTGAGAAAAGCGATTGTGAGGTCCAAACCTCCATGTTCTTCTGCTTTAAATAAAAAAGGTGCGTAACAGAAGGAGCAAACATGCATTGTTTTTCTGTTTGTTGGGGGTTGAGTGGAATACGTGGCGAAACGGTAGCGTATTTGCAGGCAAAAATCTTTGCCAAATGGCGAAGCGGTTTGGGAACTATACATCACCATCTACTGCGTAATAACGTGACTGCTTCTTTTCAATTCAAACTTCACGGTTTTTTTTTTTTTTTTTTTTTTTGTGGTCTTTAGAAATACTTTATTTGCCAATTAATATTTGTTGTTTTTTCTTTCATTTAATTGTTTTTTCAATCAATTAAAATGAAAAATGATGTTTAATTTTAATCGTTTGACATGTAAAAATAAAGCTGGTCTTTTAACTTCTTTCAAAATCTTATTTTAATTTTAATTTTTTATATTGGACTAAATACAGGGCTACTAAATTAATTTTAATTAAAACTTATTTGGAAATTTCATGATTAGTGTCTTATTAAGTGAATTACTGAATTCATTTTCCATGTTTAATTATGTCTTTCATAATTCAGTAGTATAAGTATTAGATTGCCTTTGGTAAAAAAAAAAATAAGAAAAATAAAAATTCTTTTTAATTTTGTCTTTAATACTGAAAAGGAATTTTTATATCCAAATCGACCAATTTTTATTTCTTCATTTTCCCCAAATAGTATAGGCTCGCTACCATTCTAATCTTTCTAATTTATACACTATTTTAAAAAAATACTAAAATTTAAATACAAAATAAATTGGATTGAAACCTATAACTGAAATTCCCTTTATTGTTTATACACAATAAACCCAACATTTGTTGTGTGTTGTGTGAGGTGGCAGCCGAGCCAACCGACCATGCCATGCCTATTCTAGCCTTTTCCACCCAACCCACTAAAATCTGCAATCTCAACAACACAACTTTTCAAGATGCTTGAAATGATGATTGAATTAATATGGAGCAAATCTTTCCATTTTCTGGAAAAATTCATTTTAATTTGTTTTTTTCATAAACCAGGTTTGCTTTACCACTCAAAATTTCCATTGATTTTGGTTTTCCTCAACATATATGGAAACGCAAGTAAAAGATAATTATTATTTAAAGAATGGCAGATGTATGCTTATATATATGAGTAGGTATACGTGGTGAGGGTGGTGGGTGGCGGCCATGGATGAGAAAGGAAGAGAAGGTTCTGGGTGGCGAAAGAAGAAGAGGGATCTTTTAACTTTTTTTTTTAATTTATTAAAATAATAAAATAATTAGTGAAGTGTCCAATTTTTTTAAAATTAATAAATTGGCAAAAAATATAGAATTATGACGGAAGAAGCATTAAAATTTTAAAAATATAGAAAAAAAATTATTAAAATATAGTAAAAATCAGTGATATATATATATAATTAATGTATTAAAAATTATATTTACTCAAAATTTGAAAAAAAATGATATGTGAAATTTACTTAAAAATTAATAAAAATAAGTTTTAAAAAATGATATTATTATTATTTGAGTTTTGTATCATCCTAATATTGAAATGTGAAATGGTTGTGCATGATGCTAGAAGTTACAGCATGGGCTCAAGCCACCAGTTCAAGCCTACCCAACAAGGTCCTACAGGCTAAACCGTAGGCGCCATTTTATATCATTGGGTCACCAACTCAAATCTCTCTCAACAGATCCACGGGCCAAAACATCAATATCACCCGAACTTTGGGTGATTAACTCTATTTTGAACTTTAAACTAATTTTACCATCAACTCCTTATCTTTTAGCCAATTCACTCTAATTGAAAATTTTTTGGCTTAATTGAAATATTTTAAAAGTATACATGTGAATTGAATAAATTCATAACTTTAGGGGCTATTTTATATTTTAAAAACACTTTATCACAACCTCTTAACATCTTACCACCTTTTTTTTAAAGAAAAAAAACATCCTACCACCCTCACCTCCATAGCACCCAGGAACCACCACGCGCCACCGCCGGAAAAATAAAACTTTGTCCAAATTTTGCATCAAACGGTTCCGTTTTTAACAAAGATTTCATATTTGTCATAAATTTTTCTGGATTCTTCGCCGTTTGGCCGGAATAGCGCTAACAATGGCAGCAGCTATGGAGGTTCGTAATGGTCAAATGATAAAAATGAAGGCACCAAATGAATCTCCTTCGTTCTTTGCACATGCATAGGTCTTCATTTTTCTCTACTTTAGATCTCGCATAACCCAATTTTTTAGGTACGAACTCAGCATCAGTAGTTTCATGAAACAAACTTCATTTCTATTTTTTACTGCATTTTACTAGTATTTAAAGAAACCCTCCGAGATGGCAAAAAGAGCAAATCCCTTCAGCTTGAAAATCCAAACTGGGTTAAGAAATTGAGACTAGAAAATCGAAGAGAGAAATGTGGTAATAGAGCCGAAAGCAACATGCAAATAATAGTTGAAAAGTAGAAAAATGAAAAAAAAAAGAAAATGCAGTAACCAGATTTCACGGAGATATTATTTTATTTTGGGTCTACTATAGCCACACAATAAATACCTGAGAGAAAACTATGACAAATATGAAATCCTGGTTGAAAATGAAACCATTTCATGCCAATTTCGTTTATTTTGGACAAAATTTTATTTTTCCCGGCGGTGGCAGCGTGGTAGTTTCCGACTGCTTCAAAGGTAACGGTGGTGATCTGTTAGAGGTTGGTAACCAAGTGTTGGATAAATTATAAAATAATCCCTGAAGTTATGAATTTATTCAATTCGCATGTATACTTTTAAATTATTTCAATTAAGCCACAAAAATTTTATTGATGGTGAAATCGGTTTAAAGTTCAAAATAGAGTAAAACAATTAATCACCCAAATTTCATTGACAATTGATATTTCGAGCTAGATCTATGAAGTCTTGAACTTTTATGTTCCCTGAGCCTTATTGACTGACTGACCCATTAAATTTTGAAAAAGCTCATACCCCATTTAAGAATTTGGATACATATATCCCCTTAAAGTTTTGGCCGAAAAATAATTTCCTTTTAAGTTTTTTGGACAAAAAGTAACTCATTTATTCGCGAAAATTTTATAAATAGAACATGAACAATTTGTAAAATTTTATGAACATATTATAAACAAGTCATTATCAATTTCAAAACTGTCTGTGAATATTTTATAAATAAATTATAAGTAGCCAGTGATAAGATGAGTTATTTTTAAACTGTAAAATTTGATGGGACTATTTTTGAATTTTTAAATCTTAAAACGATTGATTATGTACTTTGGCCTTAAATTTTCATCTTGTTAGATCTTTGAAAGAACTTAAATGTTAAATTGCTTCAAAACTTGGAGATACAATGTGAGTTTATTGCACAAGTATAGGGACAAATCAATTAGTTTGACTAAGTTTTCAAGGACTGATCAGGCTTAGATTGAACCCACTTCTCCAACATTTATTGCATTTCCACCTTTTTATTTATAACCTTTTTAACTTACTTATAAAAAAGTTAAACTACTATTTACAAAAACTTAAAAATAAATAGTATAGAAGTTGGTAAAAGCTTTTACTCCAACTTATAGGTATGTTAAAAGTATGAAAATTATTGACTCAATCAAATTTCAATAAATAGATCAACTAAAATTGTATAAGTTACAAGATTATTTATAAATGAGTTTGGCCAATTTAGTAGCATTTGTAAAATTAATATTTTTTGTATGTTGTAGTCTTCTAGCTTAAATTTTAGCTCTTTTATAGAAAATTCTAATTTATGTCATACGCATATATGCAAAAATTATAAAGAGGGTATTTGAAATTGCTTGTACGCTTTTAAAAATCACTTATAAAAAAAATTACATTTAGTACTTCTATAAAAATTGTTTAATCAAGGCAAATAAATTGATAACTAATCGGCTTTTAAGTCAAAAATAGATTAAAATGACTTTTAAAAGCAATGTTAAACACACACTTCTGTACTATTAAACAAGAAATGAAAGAACAATAATATGAAGTTACATCAGCATATAGGGAAGTATTTTATTTGGGCCAACAACAATGGACTGGTATCATTTGAGATTGGGTATTTTGAAGTCTTCACTATGTTCATACACCTATCAAAATAGTGCTCCTAAAAATGAAAAGCTAAGCTACAACAATATGAATTGTAATTTAGGTTTGGGCCTAGTATATGATGGGTTAGGTGTTTGACTAAGCCTAGTCATGGTATAAAAAACTAAGTGCATTGGGTCCCATAGGGCCCATTAGAAAGTGCAAAGGACAATTGTGGGAGAAGAGAAAGAAGCAAGTTTCAAGTTTCACTATCTTTTGTTTCACTTTGACAAAAAGTCTCAATTGAAAAAACACTCAACAAGGAAATCACCACTATACTACTTCACCTATTTATTGTTAGTCCCCTAATTTTAGAGAGACTTATTGCCTTTTCTTGACAATCTATCCATAATTATACCCCTTTTTATCTTAATAATCCATTATTAACACACTTAATCTAAGCTCTATACACCTTCTCCTTTTCTTTTCACTTTTCCTTTTTCCCATTCAAAATCTGTTATTTGTTATTGTAAATCTTCTTCGTATGATGCGACGGATATAATGTTAAAAGGTAAAGGAGTTTGACTTTTTTTGTTTGAATACTAATTTGATTTAATTTATGAATTTATAATGTGATTCATTAATATAACCATTTTATTTTATCAAGTTTAAAATTGATAAATATAAACATACAAATTTATTAAAATTAATCAAAATTGACTCTTAATTTCAGCACAAATTTACAATTTTTTGAGCTCATCTCACCAATTGAAATTCAAATTTTGATTTTATTTTTGTCCAGTTAATTTTAAATAATACTATTTAAAATCTATTAAATGTAATTAAAACATAAATATTTTTATTAAGAAACTAATACTCCGTGATTGAAGTATTAATTTGATAACAATTATTATTTAAAAAGTATTTTATACTCTTGACATTTTTAATATTGATTTATATATTATAATAATAAAAAAAAGTGCATTAAGTATACAAGTTCACCTAATTCTAACGCAAGATTTGATAACGTGACATCAATTTTGTCTCTTTTTTCTTATACTTTAATGGCATTTTTCACTTTTGATATATATATATATATATATATATATATATATATATATATCATATATATATTTTGGGGGTTTGGTAATTTAATATAAAGCTTTTGTCAGAATATTAATTTATTTCACTTATTACCTGAATTAATGCTTAATAAAACATTCTATTTGTTTTAACTCAAAAACAATATGGCAACTTTTGTTTTCCCAAATGTTCAAATTATTCTTCTTTTTCAAAATGCCTATTCATGAAAAAAAAAAATTAATGCATATGAAATTAGGTAGTATGTCTCTTTTTTTTTTTTCAATTTATTATTATTAATCTATTTGAATAATTAATTAATTGTCAATTGATATGTAATACAATAAATTATTAATAAATCATGTGATTAGTTTCAAAAAATAAAAAATAGAAATAATTAATACCTTCAAAAGCAAAAATATAAAAATTAAAAGTTAAATATTACCTTAAGAATAAAATTAGTTATGGGTATTGAGTGGCATAGGAATTTCCCTGCAGAAATCTTTATAAATTTAAAAGCGTAATTTGTACTTAATTATACCATCATTAGTGGCTTTCTTTCATATTTGTCCATTAACAATTTCTCATTACTGTAATTAACGAACTAAATTAGAATAATCTTACATTCTGCGTGAGATCAACAATCTTTAATTATAGGAGAGTAAAATTAAAACCCAAAGAACATGAAACTAGAACAAAAATTAAATTGTATAAAAAAAATTACCAAAAACTTTTTAAACCATTTTAATCTTTTTTTTTTTTTTTTTACAAATGTCTTTAATTAATTGTTTTTCTAATTGCTTATTATTTTCACCAAATTACATAAAAATATTAGATAGAATTTATGAATAAAAGAGTATGGTAGCTTGCAATTCATAGCAGCCTTACAAATATCATATGTTTTTAAAAAATTTTGTTTTTCATTTCATGAGTAAACAAACCGAATTCTTACTCTCAAATTTTAAATAATATATTTTTAAATTTTTAAATAGATTTTTTTAAAAAAATTATAGATTAGATAAATAATACCAGCTAATTACATGGACATTTAAATTAAACTAACCTAGTTTAATTTAATTTAATCTTTTATTATTATTTTTTTATTTTAACTAAATTTTTTTTATCATATATAAGTTGTAATGAATAAAGTAATTCTTTTATCTCCTTTGTTTATTTCTTTTATATATTATATAGATTTAAAATTTAATACTCAAAAGAGTATTTATGGATAATATTCTGCCTTTTTAAAAGGATAATATTCTAGTTGTATTGTAAATTGGTAGCTTATTTAATAGTTTTTTTTATTAGTTTTTTTTATTTATTAATCATGAGGTGTTCTAGATGAATACTAAACCAGGAGTGACATTTTTAAAAATTAATCTGATCCTAAATTTTAAACGGCTGTGTCATAATGAGACTTGAACTCACGATCTCACTTAAGTCAGTAAAACCACTTACCAACTTACTTGGATTGAATTTATTTGACATCAGCCTTGTTATTAGGTAATTTGGTGTATATGTTTTTTTTTAGCATACAATCAATATGAGGTTTATTGATTAAAGAAATACTCAACTCTTTTACTGGTTAATATGTTAAAACATTATTTTAAAGTTTAATAATGTGTTCATGAAAATCAACTTTTTAAATAACATTTAACTGGTTAAATAATTATTATTTTTAAAATAATCAAAATACAAAGCTAATTAGTTAACCGTTGATAAAGCACTAGTTAAACAATAAAAAATTATATCAAAACTTATTTTACTTAATGTTATGAAAAATATCGGATCAAAATGCTAAAAGCCGCTTCAGTATTTGTTGATGAACATACCCAATTCTCTTAGGTTAATAAAAGGTAAAAAATTATAATATATTATATCTTAAATATTTTAATTATTATATTAGTAAATTTTATTACTCAAACTAATAAATAATTCTTTAAATTTTATAAGAATAACATTTGATTTTTTATTTGTTATTTATGTACCAAACGATCTTTTAGAAGTATAATTCATGTTTAATTTAAAAAAATAATAATTCAAGATTAAATTTATATGAGATAATTGGTATAATAATATATATTAGAATCTAATTTTTGTTCCAAATATAATTTTTTAATTGACTCTTACATGGGGAAAAATTTTCATGAGACAGGAAAATATGTTTTTAGGTGGCAGAAATGTGCTATACATAATTATTGTCTTAGAGATTACTCAACTTAATGATTTAAATTAGCCATAAACATAAAATTAATTAATGCCATAAAAATGGAAAGTAATTAATTATTGATTTCTAATACTAATAATAATAAAATGTCTCTTTGTAATAATAGAAGGAACCCTTATTTTGGAATAATTTTTTAAATAAAATCATGAAAAATAAATTTTCTAATACTGAGTTAACAAAGTCAATAAGCACACAAAAAATCAACACTTTATGACGTGTGTGGACATGGAAGCTCATGATTATTTCTCATCAGACAGTAACCACCACCATATAACCATGGACTACACTTCCTTGACCGTCCGATTAAATGACTCTCATCTAACGTTGATCTCTATGTGTAAAGAACCAAAGTGAGAAGATAAAAAACCCCACCAAAGGACAAATATGTCATTCAAGCCAACTAGTATTGTGTACCCTAGCTACACTTTATCCTCACCGCCCAATCGAATCACATCCCTCCACGTCAAAATCCATTCAAACCCCGTCTGTCAAATCCAGATATAACTACCCCGTAACTCTATCAAATCCCCATTTTAACGAAATAAACTAAAAAAAACATAAACATTAAACAAAACAAAAGCCCATTATTGAGAAAGAAGTAGAGAGAGAGAGATTTATAATTTTTTTTTTAAATTTTAATTTTAGTTTTAGTTTCCATTATTTTTAATTTTTTTTTTTGTTTTTCTGCGAACGGTTTTGTTTGTTGCTCTCTTCTCTTTCTCTCACTATCTCTTTTAATTTTTTTTTTCATTTTCTCTTTAACCTCAAAAAGCCATTGAAATGCCGGATTTCTCCTTTTAGAGTGAGAAACAGAGGCCATATTGTCGTTTCTAGAGAGAGAGAAAGTCATAAGTAATTTATTATATTATTTTGTTTCGAGATATAGAGGAGAGAGAGGAGAAAAGAGGAGGAAGAGGGAAAAAAAATACTAATAATAATAATAATAATATTAACAATAACACAAAGCTCTCTGTTTCAATGGCTGATTTGTAAAAACAAGGGGGAAAAAAATTTCTCTCATTTAGACCTAAAAACCGATTGTATTGATAGGATTTTTTTTTTTTTAATTTTCGGTTCATTAGCTGAGGTGCGATCTCTTTGATCCATTGTCGGGACTTAATCTGGACCTTGGATTGGATCGTCGTTGAAGAGAGAAGGATAGAGATATATATTATACGTATACAGAGAGAGATAGGAAGAGGATAAAATGAACGGTGGCGATGAGGTCGCTGCAGCTCCGGCGGGCCCACCACAGCCCTTGGAGTGGAAATTCTCTCAGGTCTTCGGCGAACGCACCGCCGGTGAAGAAGTACAAGAAGGTAATTTCATGGCTTTTTTTCTTTGTTTGCGTCGAAGTACGGATTTTGGTTAATTTGGATCCAGTTGATGTTTCTCGTTTTCACTTCATTTTAGGGCTTCTTTTTGGGGTTCGGATCCAGTATGGATCGTGGGTCGATGAGAAATTTGTGTTTAGGTTTTTGGGTCAATGAGTATTATTTTTCTTCAATTGTGAGGGTTTCTGCAGTGATTTGTGCAAGTATAGTGATATAGATTTGGATGTTAAATGGATTGAGATAAATAGAGTGGGAGTGAGCTCGGTGAAGTTAGTGGATAATTGGGTATTGCTTTCTCGCGACACATGCAATGGGTAACTAAGTAATCCAAGTGGGTTGCTTGCTGAGTTGTGAGTACTCCACCTTGCTGGCTTCTTCATGGATCTTAACGATTCTGCTACCGATTGGTGGGATGGAATATTGGTTTATGGATTAGAGATTGTTTTGCCAACCAAGTTAATGTGTCTGATTTATTTAAGTGAATGTTGTGTTTATATTGCATGATTTTTGAATTAAAACTGCCTTTTCCATGCTTATTAGTTGCTTAATGTCATTTCCACCTTTTTCTTTTAACAAATCATTTCCACCTGTATGAGTTTATGCATTGCTGATTCTATGATTTGGTGCCGCCCTTTCCATTCTATTTAATGAGGAATACAGGAGATTTACTTTTGGGGTGAATAAACATTTTGACTAGATGTTTGAGCAGGCAAGATTGTGGGTATTTGGAACTAACTATTGTACTGTATTAACACTATTGCGGAAATTAATTGTGGGTATTTGAAACTAACTAATTGATAACATAAGTAGAAAACTGATGTCTTTGCTCTTAATTTGATACATTATTTTTACGGGTGTAAAATTTTGTTTGACTCTCTGAATGTGGTTACCCCTCGGTCTACAGTTGTTGAAGTTGACTTTATCTTACAATAGTGTGGTACCTGCCAAACAAATTAGCAGCTTCCTTTTCCATTTCATTGATCAAAAGGAGCTTATTCTTTGGAAATTGAGAAACAAACCCTGCATAAATAAGGCAATGTAGTTTCTTCAGAGAAATTATGCACTGAATTACTAGATTCAGGGTGAAGATTTGACATATCATGTTTAACATTTCTAAGAAGAGTTTGGCAGGTGGAAGAGGATTGTTGTGTCTAGAATTGCTACAATCAATGACAATGCGGCACATGTAAGAACTAGGTAAAGGAGATGAGGAGTAAAATTTTCAATTGTCCTGTTATCATTTGGATGAACATGAATTCTTGGAAGTTGGGTTTTGGGTTTTGCCTCAACCTTCTTTCAGAAAATGGATGTCTTCAAGTTCTAAGCTTTGGAATTGCGCTTTTGTGACAGTAGATGAAGAGTCTAGAATTGCAGATGACACAAGGAGCCATAAGAAAATGTAATGGTAAGTATGGATTGTGGATGTTGCTGAAAGAAGTTGTAAATTAAAGCATTTCATTTGAGGGGAGTCTTTCAAAAGTAGTAAATTGAAGGTTTCCTAGCTGTGCAATTTACAGAAATCGGGAAATGTGAGGTAGACTATAAAATTTTTACATAGCCTGGGTTGGATTCTGGTGTAACTAAAATATTACATAGTTTTGTTTCCGAAATGATATTCTCACATTCTTTTTCAGTTCTTTTATAGTTTAAGTTAATCATAGAGGAGGAGGATCAAGGGGAGAGGTGGTGACTGGGAAGTGAGAATTTGAGTGGGCTCACTGTCCACTTCTAAAGTAACTAAAATTCAGTTAGACTCCTCATTATAAGAAATGTATGATCCTCATGAATGCTTTGACTGGTTCTTGATATTGGTTCAAGAATGATCAAGGTTGCTATGGCTGAGGGGCAAACTATTCATTGACAACCTCTTGTGGGAGGTTTTGAGTTCAGACATCTTCTGTAAAATGTGGAAAACAAAAAAATGATTTGTTCAACTATATTATGCCATTACAACAAGAACTTAAAAAATTAGTGACCTGTTTGATTGCCCTTGGTGCTTTGGCTGTATAAGTGTTGAAGCAGTACTTTTTTAATGAGATGATGATAGTGGAATTTTTAGTGTGGTATTTACTTGAATATCTTGCAATTTTTACCTCTATGTTTGCGTGGAACTAGGAATATGTTCAAATTAGTTCATTGATATTATCTAGGCGGGGGGATGCATCCCGGTTGCTAGATTGTGCACTAATGCATTCCTTTGTGAGAACTTTATTGGTGGTATTTACTTTATAATTTTCCCATTTGCTGCTCATTGATGGCACCCTGTTTCTTTCTTTCTTTAAACATTGATGACATATAATATGTTTCAGTTTCAATTCTGTCTTTTCTTCTACAGCAGAAAGTTGCATCAGTTTCTATTTTTAATTGAATTGTGTAGAACTTTGTGTTCTAACAGCCTCAAAATGGCCTACATATATAAATTATTGGTCTGACTGCAAAGAAACATGCTGTAGTCTGTAATTTAAAGGTGTGAATTTGCTGTTTTTATTACTTAGATTAAAGATATTACATTCAGACAGCAAGTTCCTGAAGATAGGAAGCTGGCAACAGCAATGTACATCAATTAACTGTTGGCTCTTGTAGTAAATCAAAATTAAGAAATGAGATCATTTACATGTCCGAACCTATATAACAAGAGTGTATGATAGTTTCTGTACTATTGCCCTGTGGAATGGATGGTTCATTATGGAATTCCTATGTTTGCTTTTGTTTCTTTTTGCAGTGGATATTATTTCAGCTATTGAATTTGATAAAAGTGGTGACCATCTTGCAACTGGTGACCGTGGGGGCCGGGTAGTACTCTTTGAAAGGACAGACACAAAGGATGTATGTTTCTCTTGCCCTTCCAGGAGTGATTTTTTCATTCTTTTGTTGTCATATTATTGCTGATTGTTATTGTATCCTGTTATATTAGTGGTGGCATTGTAAGAAATTTTGTTCCTTGTAATGTGTAGCATGGTGGATCCAGAAGGGATCTTGAGAGAATGGATTATCCTATTACTAGGCATCCTGAGTTTCGGTATAAAACGGAGTTTCAGAGCCATGAACCTGAGGTATTTATTCCAGTAGTTATACTGGTCTGATTACTGATTGTTCACTTTCTTGTATCATGCAGTTGATATTAATTCTAATACTGCCTCTACTTGTACTTTCCCAGTTTGATTATCTCAAGAGTTTAGAAATAGAAGAGAAAATCAACAAGATCAAATGGTGCGAATCAGCTAACACTGCTCTGTTTCTCCTATCCACTAATGATAAGACCATTAAGTACTGGAAGGTAGGATTGGACTATCTTTGATCTTGTTATATATATTTATATATTTATTTATAAATGGAGAGTATTCACAATATAAAAATGATAGATATGCATGCTTTAATTTGTCTATTTTGACGTTATTACACTTTGTGGACTGACTTATTGAAGCTTTTAATGCCACGGCATTTCCCCCCTCTTTTCTTTATATTAAATTTTCTCTTTGAAATGAGATTTTTTGCATGTATTTTTTAAATGACATGCTTCAGTGACTTTGTTTATTCATTAACATATGAAACAAGATATTGGATTTTCCATTTTATTGAAGTAGCCATCTTAGAATATGGTGGAAGAACTAGTAATTAATTGCTGCGAGGGTAAAATCAAATTATATGCTAAAAGGCATATACGTGTATGTAATCCTAAATGCCTGGAATTTCTTGTTCTGAGTATCTTATCTTGAGTACTTGGACTTATCATTGCATGATGGCGATATATGTCAATAACCTGCTGTGCCTTTCAGTTGAGATTTTGCTCTTAGCATGAATAATAACTATCTAGTCAACCGTTAACTAATTTATTGTCCAACTTATCTGGCATTTATGGCTGGGAATTGCACAGGTCCAAGAAAAGAAGGTTAAAAAAATTTCTGAGATGAATTTGGACCCTTCAAAAGCCGTAGGGAATGGTAGTATCGGTAGTTCAAGTACTTCAAGTAGTGCAAAACCATATCTTGCAAATGGCGGTTGGCTAGAAAAGGCGTACAGCTATCCAAGCAACGACTTCAATTTCCCACCTGGAGGCATTCCATCACTGCGTTTACCTGTGGTAGTAGTATGCAAACCATTCTTTAGTTTTTCTGTTGTTGCTTTTATTGTGACTCAATTACCAAGAATAAGTTTACAGAATTCTTAATTATGCTATACCTTTGAAGTGTCTCTTGCGAGAGGAATGTGCTTTCAATTGATTGTGGCTAAGATAATAATTATACCTTCAGCTGAGTCAATAGCTAAGCTTACATTGAACACTCTTAAGCCTGTATCTTGCAGCTAGTTACTTAATCATATTCGACTTCTACTGTTATGCTCACAAGCAGAATCTGAGCTTGAGACCACCTTCACACACCTCTCTTACTCTTAGAATAAATTTACTGAATTCTAAATTATGCTATACCTTCTGAAGTGCCTCTTGCGAAGGGAATGTGCTTTCAATTGATTATGACATTATGCTTACCTAACACTATCATGACGCCACTAAAAAATTCTTATGTTGATGGTTCAGTGGAAATCAGATGACAATGATAATAACATGAGATTATGCTATAGTGCAAAGCTTTTGCAGAGATTCCAGACTAGCAACATCAATGACTTCTTTTTCAAATATAGTAGGGGAATGGTCAACCAGTGAAATTTTAATGATGATGGAATGCTGATTTCTCTATTATTGTATCACTAGTCATGTTTTAGATGTGGTGAGTCATTTAAAAATCATCTTTTAAGCAGTGAAATTTTAATGACTGAACAGATAGCCTTGCGGATGTAAACTAAAGTTTCAGTTATAACCTTCAGAGCTTAAAGACAAAATATAGCATGGGTGGAGAGGATCTTTATAATATCATTAGCTCGGGGCCTTTGTGCTCATTTGATTTAAAGGATGATGTTTAACTTCGATATATTTTGACCAAGTTTGTTATAGTTTTATATTAGTGGCATATATCGCCTAGGACAGACTGGATGGTTCTTCTGCTCCATTTTACATTAAAAATTAGAGGAGATTTATGAATGTGTTTTCTCTCAATTTTTCTACGCCTGAACAGCCTCATACTCTGAAGTTAATTTGGTTGCTTGCCTTTTCTTTGGATTGTCGAGGGGTATTTTAGAATTTATGTTGGTGTTTGCTATAAGAAAAACACATTTTTGGATGTGATCATTTATTGTTTCGATTATCCATATGGTCCTGCGTTAAACTTACTCCTGTTTTATTTTTTTTCATACAGGTAACTAGCAATGAGACCAGCCTGGTGGCTAGATGTCGAAGGGTATATGCTCATGCACATGATTATCATATCAATTCAATTTCAAACAACAGGTGGTTCCATTGCAAGTTTATTATACTTTGCTACTTATACAAAGTAGTAGTTATTTTCGTTTGGTTCTGGTGTACAGGGGATCTTGAAGAGACTAGTGTTTTCTGTACTTCTATGCCATAATTTTTTTATTTGTTTTGTTCATGATGGAATGCAAGTCAACAGATGTATTAGGCAAAAAGATGCTCATCAAAGTGCAAGCATAATTGTATATAGCCTTTTGAAAAAAATATTTATGTTGTAGCACTTGTCGCTAGATTGCTTTATGTTTTCCTAAGAATGCTGGTGTTGCCTGTTTGATTATTTTAAATCTACATGAGGATTACCTTTTCTTTTGTCCTGCTTTGGTGTGTGAAGTATGCATTTCTGAAAACCAAAGGTTCAAATATCATTATCGGGGTTTGCTGATTCCTTGTTATCTTCTCACAAGTAGATGATTAATCACTTATTTTTCTCAGTGAACATGTATGTTACTGCTTTTATACTTGATTTACTTGCTTGTCTAATCATTAGTCTTGGTTTGTTAATTTGGCTAATAATCTCTCATTCCTCATATGTTCTAGTGATGGTGAAACCTTTATATCCGCTGATGACCTGCGAATCAACCTTTGGAACTTGGAAATTAGCAATCAAAGTTTCAATATCGTTGATGTAAAACCTGCAAATATGGAGGATCTAACTGGTAAAGCTGCTTGGCCTCTTGTTTTCAGGTTTTTTTATTAAAATTTTGATATAGGATTCGTTATCCTCGCGGCCTTTCTGTCAATAGTTTACTGCTGTCTTCCTCTTTTTCCTGGAAACCTTGTTTTGACTTGGTGGCACTACTTACCTTTGACTGCCAAGTGCCAAGGAGTGTAATACTGTTAGTGTATTATTTGGTTTTGCTCTTTTTTCTTCCCAGAACTGCTTTAGCAATATTAGCTTGGTCCTGATACGAACATTGAAGTCACTCCTGCTAGTATTAGATTCCCTCTTTTCAATCTATGAAGTAATTTAATTTTTTAATTGTAAGCTTCTGTTCGATGAAACTTTGCTCTAGTCATCAATCAAATTCCTTTGATCCTTGTAGAGGTCATAACGTCCGCAGAATTCCACCCAAATCATTGCAACATGTTAGCATATAGCAGTTCAAGAGGCTCTATCCGACTAATTGACTTGCGACAATCAGCTTTATGTGACGCTCATGCCAAATTGTAAGTATTCTGCTTTCTTGTTGTACTTATGTTGTTCATGTCTCTTTCATTAAAGAAAAGGGATGTTTAGAGCACATTCATGTTGGATATCTTACTGCTACTTCTCTTTTGGGGTTGGAGTTGGGATTAAAACATTGTTAATGAGGTTATTTATTTAAACATATACCGGTACCAGGTTTGAGGAACAGGAGGCACCGGGTTCTAGATCATTTTTCACGGAAATAATTGCTTCAATCTCGGATATTAAATTTGCCAAGGATGGAAGACACATACTGAGTCGTGATTACATGACTCTTAAGGTTTGGGCCTCTATATTTGCAATTGTTTGGATCATATTTGTAGTTGATTATGCAATATTTGGTCTGTGTCACTTGACAAAGTAGTGTTGGTATTTGAGTTTTAGAAGGAGAAATAACTTTTTTTTTTTGTGTTGTGATGGAGTCCAAAATTTTAACATGCTTTTTTGCTCACAGAATTCATGGAAAAAATTTTCTGGATCTTGAAGAGAGTAGATATGTGATGCATCGCACATTAGTATTATAATATTGGGATTTATTGTTGAAGTTGCGGTATTAGGTGCACTCCTGTGCACATTAGCATGTCTGTCAGAATGTCTTATCCTCAGTGTACTGTTAGGTGTCCGCTTTTCTTTCTGTTGTTGTATAAAATGGTGCTCTTTATTAATTGTTTCAGCTTATATGTCAACTGTTTTTACTAGGGCTTTGATAGTTTGGTTTGCGGATCTTGCATGACTGCATTAAATAAATTCTTATGAAATAATGTCAGAAATATGTCCCCTTTTTTTAATGTCAAGATGAAGTTTCCTGTGTCTTTCAGTTCTATGGATGTTCTACATAGCAATGAACAAAAGCTATTCTTTGCATTGTGTTATTCTGGCAGACATAGGTGAAGGAGCTATTTTAAATGAGACTGATACAGTTCTAGGGTTCAAACAAGGAAATCAACACAGAAAATAGAATGTAGCAGATAGAAAACAGAGAGAAGAGCTGAGAGAGAATCAGAGAGAGAAGAATAGATAGAATTTCTATTCAGAATCCAAAATAACATAACATATGTTTGCTGCAAGGTATCTTCCTATTTATACTACTTATGAATCATAACAGCTGGCTATAACAAACTTGCCGACCTGTACTATTTATTTCCACAAACTTCTATTTATTAGCTAATAGTAAAATCTCATAACTGCCCTCATATCAATACCTCCTTCTCAAAGACATCCTTGTCCTCAAGGATGAAAATCAGGAAATATGAGTTGGATATCATAAGCAAATTTCTATGTAGCCTCTGCTGGATCTGTATTAGACCAGTGAATTAACTACTGAGTGACTGCTTTGTTTTGCCTTTTAACCCTTCGTCTTTCCAGCACAGCCATAGCACAGTAAGGTCTTCAGGTGGAATAGGTAGTGTGGGAGATGCATCAGTTATTGGTGTAGTAGCAGGTTTGAGGAGGGAAACGTGGAAAACATTGTGGATTGTTGTGGAATTAGGACGTTGAAATTTATAGGCTGCCAGTCCAATTTTTTTTTCTAAAATTTGAAAAGGACCATAATACTTATAATGAAGTTTATGGTGAGCTCTGTGTAGAGTAAGCTGCACAAAAGGGTCTTAGCTTCAAATAAACCCAATCACCTGCATTGCATTGTCTGTCTACTCTGTGTTTGTCTGCCTGGTTCTTCATTCTTACTGCTGCTCTGGTTATGTGATGTTGTAACAACTTAACTGTAGCCTCCTTTTGTTGTAACATGGAATCCACACTTGCATTAGGAGAATTGTTTGCAAAGTATGGTAAATGTAGAGGGGGTTGACAGCCATCAAGGCTTCATAAGGAGTCATCTTGATAGTGGAGTGATAAGTAGTGTTGTACCAGTATTCAGCCAGGGCAGACACTTACACCATTGTTGAGGAAGATTCCCAGTCATGCACCTCAAGTAGGTCTCTAGGTATCTGTTCACCACTTCTGTTTGCCCATCCGTTTGAGGATGATAGACTGTAGAAAGTTCTAAATCTGCTTCTTGGAGCTTGAAAATTCCTGCCAAAACAAACTTATAAAGATGGGATCTCTGTCACTTACAATAGAGGTAGGCAGACCATGCAACTTGTAGATATTGTCCAACTGTTGTGCTACTGTCTTGGCTGTGTAAGGGTGAGCTAAGGCCATAAAGTGAGCATACTTTGTCAACCGATCCGCCACTACCATAATAACTGACTTGGTATTGGACTTTGGCAACCCTTAGTGATATCAGTAAATATTCCTTTCGAAGTTGGCAATGGTTGTAGTTCCTGGCATTGGAACACTCTCATACCTAGATATTCCACTTTAGGGGTTGCAAAGTCACACTTGGTCTTTTTGGCAAATAGTTGGTGCTGCCTCATAGTGTCTAACATCATTTGTAGATGTTGTAAGTGGTCCTGCTTGCTTTTGCTGTGAATCAGAATATCGTCAAAGAAAACAAGCACAAACTTCCTTAATAAAGGTTTGAAAACTTCATTCACAAGTGACTGAAAAGTTGCTGCAGCATTTGTCAGCCCAAAAGGCACTAGAAATTCATAATGCCCTTCATGAGTTCTAAATGCAGTATTTTCTATGTCAGGTTCATGCATTCTTACCTGCCAGTAGCCTGACTTCAGATCTATCTTGGAAAAATAACTGCTCCTCCTAATTCCTCTAGCAACTCTTCAATAAGAGGAATAGGAAATTTGTTCTTAACAGCGGCAGCATTAAGGGCCCTATAATCTATACAAAGCCTCCATGTCTTGGCCTTCTTCTTCACCAAAACCACAGACTGGTGTAAGGACTGTTGCTGGCTCTGATTACGCCATTATCTAACTTTTCTTTCACCATCTGCTCCATGGTATTTTTCTACTCTGCTGCATATCTGTAGATTAATTGGCTGAGTTCCTGGTTTGAGCAATATCTTATGGTCATGTGACCTCTCCGGAGGTAACTTAGTGAGTTCCTCAAAGATATCAGCATATTGTTCCAACATCTGCTGCAAATCTGTTCCAAAAACAGAAATCTGCTGCTCTTGGACTGCTTGCTGTCCCTCCGAAATTTCAGATTTGGGTGGACTATTGTCCATAAGCATCCAATTGTAATCAGCATATCACTATTGCCTTCTTTGCAAGCCCTCAACATCTTTAATGAATGCTCTCCTTTAGTTAGCTGCTCCACTTGTAAGAAATAATGATTACCATCAAGCTGAAATGACATGGTTAGCTTGTCAAAATTCCAGCTAATATCTCCCAACAACATTAACCATTGTACTCCCAACACCAAATCATATCCCTCAATGGGCAACACAAACACAGCAGCTTTGAAGGACTATTCCTGCATGGACCATTCAAAATTCTTACACATATAGCTATATTTCAATTCATTACAACAGCTACCTCTACCCACAACCATTGATAGGTGCTAGTGAGCAGTGTAAAATCTGAGCTGCCTTATGACTCTAGAAGTTAGGCTACTTCCGGAATCAATAAGAACATGCAGCCTTTTCTTGTTGTGTAACCCTCTCAAAACCATTGTCTGACCTCCTCCAATTCCCTATAGCGCATTCAAGAATAGCTGATCTTCAACATCATCTAGATCTAAATTCACATTCAGAAAATGGGTTGATAAATTCTGGCTCCTCCTGCTGTCTCCTTAATTTGCATTACAAAGACCTGCCTCTTAGAGCACTTATGGCCTGGTGTGTACTTGTCATCACACCAAAAACACAGACCCTTTGTTTTTTTTTTTTTTCATGTAACTGTTTGCTGGTTAGGGTAGGAGATTTTGGTGGTGTTTGGTAAAATTTTGGGTACATTAGGTGTAGGTAAAAGGCCTTTTTGGCTGGTTTATTTTGCTTTAGATGGCTGTGTAGGTGGTTGATTACTTGTTTGCAGGTACGGTTGTTTTGAATTATATTGTGACTGATTTGGTTCTAGAGAATTGGTATAGTTGAGATTATGGAAAGGGTATTTGGGTCTAGTTTTCTTTTGAGTGCTGCCACATCTAGCTCTTGCAGCCGAGATAGTGCATAGGCCTGAGGAGGTTCTAAGTTGGAGCATTCTAAGCGGCATTTGAATCTCATCTTTTAATCCTGAAAGGAAAAAATTGAGAGCCTGTTTTTGTGAAATACCTGCCTTAGGAAACAGCTCATCAAACAAATCCAGATAATCCTGCAGTGATTCCTCCTGCTCAAATTCCTGAGATCAGATAGCAGGTCATCATAAGCTTGACCCCCAAATCTAGCTTTTAAGGCCATTCCATAGGTTTCCCAGTCATTACACAAGTTAGTCCCCTGTGCCTCCACCATTCCCTGGTTCCATTGGAGAGCTTTTCCCTCCAAATTGGCCCCTACAACTCTCACCTTGTCGCTTGACTTCGTTCCTTCTATCTCAAAGATATAGTGCACCTTCAACAGCCAGCCAGCTATACCTTCACTATTAAACTTGAAATAGTAGAATGATTACTACTAGAATTCCGGCCAATACCCATAGTCCGATCAACATCACAATTCAATTCCTGATTGGTATTAACAATCGCAATATTCTGTTCAACATTAGATACATTTTGATCAACTGATCTGGGACTCTGTGAAGTACCAGCATTAGATTGTTTTGTTAACATGCTTTCGATCCTGCTGATTTGCGCTGCCAAGGATTTTTTATTGGAGCAAACCTCATCAATCCTGTCTCTTAATGATACTATTGATTTCTCCAGTACTATACATCAGATTCGTTTTTCTTTTCTAAATCGCTAATGCTGGATGACATCATAGCCAACATCTCTTTCGGCATTTTCAACCGCGTATTGTGAGCCATGTCAGAGGATCAATCCTCTGATACCAATTGATACAGTTCTAGGGTTCAAATAAGGAAATCAACACAGAAAATAGAATGTATCAGATAGAAAACAGAGAGCAGAGCTGAGAGAGGAACAGATAGATTATCTATTCAGAGTCCAAAATAATATAACATAGGTTTGCTGCAAGGTATCTTCCTATTTATACTATTTATTTCCACAAACTTCTATTTAGTAGCTAATAGTAAAATATCATCACTGCCTTCATATCAGAGACTGATGAAAAGAAAGAAGACATTGAGGGCTAAAGGTGGTGGTGATTTGTTTTTGTGATTTATGAGTGCGTGCAGATAACTATTTGGTTGCTATTTTTTGTACGTTGCACATTTTTCTTTGATGGGCTAGTCTTAGATAGTTATCTTGTTTTATTCATGTACTTTTTGGGTATGTATTTAGAATAAGTTGCACACATTTATTTGCAAACAGTTTCAGTAATTAACTTGTGCTGTGTTCATGTTTTCAGAGAAATTTTTAGATGCTTTGGTGTACTAGTGCATAATGTAGAATCAAGATATTAATAATCTATGGACATCTCTCTAGATATGTATCTCAGATGTCTGTTATTCATGCTCATCGCCTGTGCCCAGCTGCCAACTCTCTGCAATGCGCCTTCAGTAATAGTTGTCACAAAAATACTTGTTTTTGGAAGATGGCAAGTTTATTAGGCGATGTTTTCCCTTTGAAGATGTGCCATGCATGAGAGAGAGCATTATGGTCAAGAGTCTGGTCAACAAGGCAAAGTGCTGTTACTGACATAGTTTAGTTGACCTGCATATGGTGAAGCTGAATACTATATGGACATCGGGCTAATGCTCAATTTTCTTGCATTTGGAAGATTTTTTTATTCAACTTGACATTTAGGTCCCTTTGTTATTTGAAGTAGCTGTATGTGCACTTGCTTTTGTATAAATATTCTATTCCATGTACTTGTTCTTTGGAAGTTTAGTTGTTATCTGGTTTTTGCACGTTGATGAGTATCTTGTTCTTGATTCCTCATTTCTTTGTTTTTGTATTGTTAGCTATGGGACATCAATATGGATTCAGGTCCAGTTGCCACCTTCCAGGTTCATGAATATTTAAGACCAAAGGTAAGATACCTTCTCTTCAGACAAAGTAAAGCCTAAACTTACTATAGTGGTTTGAGTTCATCCTTATTATAATTTTTTTGGCATGTATCCAGTTATGTGATTTATATGAAAATGACTCGATCTTTGATAAATTTGAGTGCTGTTTGAGTGGCGATGGATTGCGAGTGGCAACAGGGTCCTACAGGTCTGTGTTTAGTGCCCATATCTCAGTATATGAATTCTTCTTTAAAAGCCCTCTGCAAGTACCATAATATTTTAAATTTCATATGAATCCAGCAATCTGTTCCGCGTGTTTGGTTGTACTCCCGGAAGTACTGAAGCAACTACTTTGGAAGCCAGCAAAAACCCAATGAGGTACTTGTAATTGGCCTGTCAAACTATCAATAGATAGTTCTGATACGCTGTACATGGTAACATGATACCCTTACAAGCTTTGGTTTACACTTTCAGGAGACAAGTTCAGACACCTTCGAGGCCTTCGAGATCCCTAAGCAGTATTACACGCGTTGTAAGACGGGGTTAGTGTCACTGATTTGCTTATAATAACCTCATCTCTGTCTGATTTCCTTGTGTGTTTAGTATATTATAGTATATTGTGGAACCATTTACAGGAGCAGAAAGCCCGGGAGTTGATGCAAATGGAAATTCTTTTGATTTCACTACAAAGTTGCTGCATTTAGCATGGCACCCTACTGAAAATTCAATTGCCTGTGCTGCTGCAAACAGCTTGTACATGTACTATGCATAAAAAGACGGTCCAAGAAATGTATTTGCTTGGTTAACTTTTTTGGGTTGCTGTCGGAGAATATTTCTTTTCCATTCCCACCAACCAGTTAGGTGGAGGCTACATCGATTCAGCACATTTCAATCTGTAACACATGCTAATATGGTATAAAGGTCCATCGGGATGTGGCTATTTCAGAATCCGCAAGGAAGCAACAACTTGTTCTTATTCTCTCTCGGGTGGGCAGCTAGATTCTCCTTTTTGTTTGCCCTTTCTCCCCCGACACTAGATTCCTTTCTCCCTCTCACCTTTTTTTTTTTTTTTCTAAATTTCTCTCTTTATCTTCTAAAGAAAGAAGATTGCGGTATTATGTTCTAAAAATGTGTTGTTGGGTTGAAGTCAGAAGAAAATGTGATTGTAGCTCTTCTACAACAAAAACTATAAGGATGTTCAATATTTTGCCACTAGGTCTTTTTTAAGGTAAAATTGTAGTTTTTTTACGCACAAAATTATGGTGGGAAGGAGCTGTTGAAAACTTGCACTGCATTTTTTTATTGATTCTTTGTCATGTTTGAAACTTCCATCCTTTTAGTCTCAAGATAATTGTAGATGTTTTTTTTTTTTTTCCGGCTATCGATTCTTTGTTCCTAGAAGGATCACCAGCTAAATTACTGTCAAATTGCTAGACTTTGATGTTATTTAGTAGTTAATGTTCTGTTGTTGCCTTTGTTTTTTTGGTTTATTTTTTAGTTTTCTTGACCGTATTTGTTCTTTATTACTTATGGCTGCCGAGCTGCACCTCAGAACCGTGTACTTGGATCTTTTGCTTCTGAGTTCAAACCAGCTTAAAAAAGAAAAAATAGAGCCAGCTTCTATTTATGGTACCTAAACTTTGTTATAATGATTTGGGTTCTTAAGTTGAAATTTGCGATGAATTTGGAATGAGGGCTGATTTTATGAATTGGGAGTGCTGGATATCTACGAGATTGTTTTGATACCGATTGCTATTGCTTATGCTTTCTTTCACAGTTTGAAGCTATACTCGAATGAACGACAATGGATTTCTGTAGCAGGCAATGATCAAGGAAGAATGTGTTTTAATAGAGGGATAGGTTTGTACAAAGTTGATTCAAACCCGCTACTCTTTCGAATTTTTTCTTCTTTGTTGGTTTGGCTTCACAAGAGCAAGCTGCCCGAAGGGGGAAAAATGTAAATGATCGATTGGAAAAAGAAAAGTTGGGATATATGATGAGCATACAAACAGTTTCCGACTACCCTACATATGTCACAACTGCACCATAATTTAAAATTAGGGTCAAAATTGAAAGAAATAAAATTAGTGTCCACATTATAATTATTAATTAACAAATAAAGAAAAGTCTGGGCGTTTTCTCTTCTTTGCGATCAAGCTTTCACCATTTTTTGGTGAGATTGTTGCGACAACTCGTACATCAATCATCTTACTCCTCTTCAATTTGGTATATAATTTACTCGATATTATCATTGTTCATCAACTGAAAATTAAGAGCCTACAGATCATGCAACTCATATCGATTGTTGGTGACCTAATGTAAAAATGGAGACCCAATTCCAATTGTTTTCGACGAAAGCTTCAATTTGATATTATGAATTGCTCAGTTTGCTACAAAAAATAGAAAATGTAATATTTTTCATTTTGGTCATTGACCAGGATTGAAGATGGTGTAAAAAAATTGGTATTTACCCATTATAAAGAAAATGTAATATTTCTTTATAATGGGTAAATACCATTTTTTTTTTCAATTTTGACCACAATTTTAAATTGTACAGCAATTTGTGACAAAATTTGCAATTTGGTGTATAATTGTTTCAAAGTTCAAAATATGATGCATTCCTGAAAAATCGCAAAGTTCATAGTGCATGTAAATAATTAGTCTATATAGAACGCACATAAATAATTAGCCTATATAGAAAGCACATTAAGTTATGAACCAGTGTACATTTTGATTATGTTATGTAAATTGCTTTTGAGCTAGCTTTTAATATTTTGGTTAGTAATCAATAACAATGTAGCTTCTAAAGCGGCTAGAAATACTGAAGTTTAAATAAATAATCTTTTAAATGGACACTACTAATCCACGTACCTTTTGGTCACTAACTTTTAGAGGTTGTAAGCAACTAATCAACTGCTACAAACTAACATCTAATCTTGTGGAACAGTAAGTTCTTGTGGCTGGGAAACGAACCCTATAATTACTCCAACCTAAGTAGAGATAAATTGAATGAAATTCTTACTCATACAAGTTTGAAACCATGAAAAAATGGTGCAATGCTTATGACCAGCCAATATTATAACAAAGAACAGACAAAAAAGGGGATCACAGACCATAGTAAGCAATCTCAAGAAGAAAATTCTTTGATGAGTTATAGAAGAAATAGATCCTGAATACAACTTTGCTCATTATGGTAAAGTAGGCAACCATCTACCATTACAAAAACAAAATTTAAAGAGGAAAAAAAAACAAAGAACAAAAAAGTTTCAGCATTGTGGATTTTATAATATGCTCCAAACTGTGAAAAAGTCACCACATTCACTTCTTAGCCTATCTGCAGTAAGACAAATGAATGAAGTGATTAACATAAAACATATGCAGAATCAGATTAGCACAATTGATTACCCAAAAAAAAAAAAAAAACCCAAGCAAGCAACTTATTCATAGATCAGTTATAAGCCAAAGGACTACACGAGCTCTAGTACAATCATCACTTCAAAATTTACTTGAGCTAAGAATGTTCAGAATTTGGAACTATTGAAAGATAAGTAGCTGTGGGAAGAATAGAAATTGTAACCTTTAAGCTTTAGCATCAACCTCTTTATCTTCGACATCGTTCGCAGCAACCGTTGCCTCTGCATTCTCATTTTCCTCGCCTGGAGGCTGAACCTGCTCATCCTCAGGCAATGGCTCCTCCACATAATCATTCTCAAAAGCGTCAGCTGGAACTTCATAAATTCTCACTTGTGGCTTTGATGGATCTTTCACCAACACATATTTGCCCTCATTCAATTTCATGCACAAATCAACTAGACTCTTCACAATTCCCCACATGTTTGATGTATTCAAATTAATTTGTGCAGCAAAATCTCTTGGCTTATACCCAAGAACGGCCAAAATCACATGGTTATAATGATCTCTTGGATGAACCCTAGAAACAAATCCTAATTTCATCATATCTGCACTTCCCAAAAGAGCTTGAGCAGTCCATCTAGCTAACTTATTTGCATTGTTCTTCAATTCAGTAGCTAAAACTGCACCTCTTTGAGTCTCCAACTTCTGTCTCCAATCGACTCCTGAATATTTAGGATCAAACTCATTAAGAGCATTTAGAGTCAAAAATGACCTCTGTTTGTTAACCTCCATGACACTCTGCACTTCACACCTAGCAACAAGATGCATGTCATCATCAAGCTTCCATCGCCTGTACCTATAAGCAACTGAAGCAACCTCCTCTCCTTCATTTGCAAATGGGTTTGGCTCATCAAAAGCAACCTTATTCCCATCTCTAATCAAGACTTGCTGTGAGAAGTTCTGATTAATGTAGGCAGCTTCAACACTCAACGAATATGCAGAGTTCATATCATCTTTGGCCTCTGGTAACGGTTCCTGTGAAGTCTCATGCACAGGAAGCAAATCAAGCTGAGACCCATCTCTCTTATCGAAAAAGAGCTTGTTCCCAACTCTCTGAATCACAATATCCCATGAATAGACCGACCTAGGTGCACACATCAAAGCAGCGAGGATAGTATCTGTAGCAAAGACAGTAGCTTTGTCCTCATTTGCAAGTCTACGAATCACAGGATCATCAGTAGTGGTAACCTTGAAAAAGTTTCTGTTTTTGAATCTCTCCAGACGACGCTCGTTTTTAGGAGTGATTCTATCATAAGACCTGTCGTAGAACTCAAGCCCGCCACAGAGAAGCAGATCTTCTGGCTCAGCAACTGCAAACGACAATTTTGAAAATGTAGAAAACGGAATCTGATCCAACATGTTCCACTCCGGTTGGATGTCAACAGAAGACTTGAAAGCTGCCGCCTCACGACGTGGCTGATTCTGGTTAGACCGGTTGAGATTGTAGAGTCGATCACGACGGGCGCGTTCCTTTTCAGCCTCACGTTTGCGAGCCTCCACCTCTTCATCGCGACGTTGTGGGAGCTGCGGCCGGTGTTGGTTGAACCGCCACTTAGGGCCAAATCTAGGGCGCGGAGGAGGTTTCCCATCGACAAGACGGAAGGATGAATCATCATCAGCGGCAGCAGCCGCAGCAAGCAAAGAATCATCGGCGGTGAAGTCAAAAACAGAATCCGCAGCGTTTTTGTTGGCATTTGGCCGGTTAAAATTAGGATTGACGTTACGGGTCCAGTCGGCGATTCTACCAAGTTTTTCAGATCGGGAGAAGGGAGCAAAAGGAACATTAAGAGGAAGAGTGGATGTAGTGGTGCCCGTCGTAGCTTCCGGCGGACCCCAACCGTCAGGGTTGAAAGGAACGGAGCCGACCTCTAAACCGCTTACCATCGTTGATGAAGAAGAAGGAGAAGCAGAGAGAGGCTTTGAAAATTGGGGAAGCAAAAACCCTAGTGTGACACTGGACTGCACCCTTCTATATGATACCGACAACGACAGTCGTTTGGAAAAGCTATTTTGTGCAAATTTATCCGAACGATATGTCGTTAAATATATAATTATAGACGGTAATCTCCATTTGGGCTTATATTCGGGCTTTAATCGATAACCTATCTGAGAGCCCAGGCCCAATGATTAAATGGAACCGTTGGTTGGAGAACTGGTCCTTGGTCATACACTTAGCCCCTCCTTTCTTGGCATTAATCACCTGAAAAAATCCATCTCTAATAGGGTTTATAAATCTACATATTTGTATGCTTATTTCTCTCTCAAATCAAATACACAGGTTGCATACGGAAGAAAACAACTTGGAATAACCCAATTAAGGTAATTGCATATGGTAATTCAATTTCTTTTTTCTTTCTGGACTTTCTTAAATTCGATTATTAATTAAGATCGTTTCTAATAATAGAGATAAAAAAAAAAAAAACGAAGAATGAACACAAATTTTCTAATAGATTTATTTCACTAATGGGTATAGTTTTTGAAGCAAATTTTGAATTTTTATGTTAAATGCTTATAGATGTATTAGCATTTAATAATTATGATAATGAGAATAGAATATTAAAATAGTGCAGGAAAAATATGGCATCAAAGCTACCACAATTACAATCAAAATTAAGCTCAGCAATGAAGCATGGATGTAGTTATTATAAGCAATTGATGGAAGAAAATAAGCAATATGTTCAAGATCCTCCTACAGTAGAAAAGTGTCAGTTGCTAGCTAATCAGCTTCTTTACACTCGTCTTGCCAGGTTTATTTTCTCTCTATTTTTTACTTTCTTATATGTTTGTAGAAATTTTAAAACCTGTTAGTTTTAAATAAATAAAAAAATTATGAAAATTTTTAAAAAAGACTATAAATTTATTTTGACATAAATTGATATTAGTTTGTTATTATATAAAAAAAAAGAATGAGAAAATGATTACTTTTGGTAACAGTATTCCAAATAGATATGAAGCATTTTGGAAGGAAGTTGAAGAAGTAAAGAATGTAATAAGAAGTAAGCCAGAGATGAACATAGAGAAAGCTGGAATTATTGCCCTATTTGGAGTTGAGTGCTTTGCTTGGTTTTGGGGTGGTGAAATTATTGGAAGAGGCTTTACTTTTGCTGGTTATCATGTCTAATTATCATTCTAACATCTTTTTTTTTTCTATAATATATTTTTCAAAAAAATAAAATCTCTGTAATATAGTTAATTGAGAATTTACAATATAGTTCTTTATTTAATAATTGATTTGTAAGTCAATAATGAAAAGGGGAGAAAAGACATGAATTTGTGAGTTGATAAGAATATTAGATAGAAATGAGAGGATGAAGAAGAAGAAGAAGAATATCATATTTAGATATTATTCTTATTCTTCCAAAATTTGAAGAAATCAGATCTAAGTGCATAAGAATGAGGGAATTGATTCTGGGATTTGTGCTCAACCCAACATTTCTGAATTTTGGCAATGTCAACATCTTTCTTCTTTCCTCAAGTCAGACCTGTGTATTCCAACAAAATTCGAATTTTCACATTATGTATTTAATGGTGATTATAAATAATTTTGATTGCTGACCCTATTACTAGGTTACAATAATTATTGTCCTATAAGCCTATACTATTGAATTACAGTGTTTGTTTTAGCAGTGCATTACTCATTCTCTAAGTCAAATATTATCACAAATCCTCATAAAAAAAATTCATATTAATACTTGTTGTAAAGACATCATTTCAATTTCAAAATTTTCAAATCAATAAAACACCAAATTATAACATAAACAATAATTATCAAACATAATTTGGAAAACATACCATCATCTTTTTATTTTTTCATGCAAAAATGGAAATAGTAAATATGAATTTGAAAATCACCAATAATCTGTTATTTTAACTATGTTTGAGATTATCAATCAAGA
The DNA here is from genome assembly GCA_948099555.1 of Croton setiger. Lineage (NCBI taxonomy): Eukaryota > Viridiplantae > Streptophyta > Magnoliopsida > Malpighiales > Euphorbiaceae > Croton > Croton setiger. The sequence continues at coordinate 13,843 of CANUEY010065076.1, read as the reverse complement.
TCTATGCAATTTCGAATTTAAATTAATCGGCATTTAAAATTAAATGTTCAGAAATTAAGAGGAAAAAAAAAAAGTTTGAAAATTCATGCAAATGAGAGAACAAAGAAAATCGAGGAGCTAGCGACAAATCCGGAGGAGAAGAAGAAGAGAATAGAGGCAAGGAAGCAAACCGTGTTGTACGCTTTATGGACACAGTCACAGACAGACTCGACATTTCTTTGATTTGGGCCTCCACCACCGCCACCCACCACAACCTTCTTCCACCACCCGCCACCCCCCACCACCATTTCTTGTCCCCACCACCACCATAATCCATTGCACTTTGACTCATTACTCTCTATCACGCCCATTGCTCTAGATAGAGGTGGTAGGTCTCTTAGCCTCTCGTGATTTTCATCTAATCATCACCGTCCATTCTTTTGCTTCCCACCAATCCTATGGCCCAACTATTTCATTCCACCAACATTATTTGCAAATACAATTGTTAGACCTTGTCATTCATTCCCCGTCATCTAAATTCTGTCCTAAAATTATTGAAACTTAATCCTTTTCATAAACTCTAAAAATCTTAAATGTGTAATTTACACTTTTTTTTTTTTTAGTTGGGTCTTATTACTATCAAATAAGTCGTGTTTCTCATGTGGTATATAAAATATCAATGAATTAACAATTTCTCAGCAACTAACTACTGGAGCTAATTTTGTTATATATACCAATCTTTCAATCCATGTCCATTAATCACATTAATTAATCAACAAGATTGATTGAATGGTTGAGATTATTACTGTTGTAACAAAACTTTCGCGCTTCTGTAGAACAAAACGACATCATTCTACTTAACTCTTCTCACGTGTCCATCAGCTACTTCCACGACGGCTAGCATAACGGTCACTTCTTTTTCTTCATTACTTCATCTGCTCTGCAACTTGATTCCTTCTTTTTTTTCTTCAACTTCATCTACCTTCTGTATTAGACCCTCACAAATTGGATCATAAATGTCTGTAAAGCCAAGTTTGATGAGTAAAAACTTAAACCTTGTTGGAGATAAAGACTTGGTGTACAAATCTGCAAGTTAAAGATCAGTTCTTTTGGGCATCAAATGAATCAATCCTAATGCTATCTTCTCTCAAATGAAATGGCAATCGATTTAGACATGTTTCGATCTTTCATGGAAAGTAGGGTTTGCAAAAAGATAGATTGTCGATTGATTGTCATAATAGAGACTTACTAGAGATTTTAGTGGATGACCAAAAATCTTGCAAAAGGAACTCAACCATTGATTCTCGCAAACAGTGACAACAAGTTCCTTGTACTATGCTTTTGAGGAAGAACGAAAAACTGTTGGTTGCTTCTTGGAACCCCAACTAATCAATGAATCTCCTAAATAAATTGCATATCCAGTAATCGACCATCGAGTCTCTGTATAACCAACCCAATTTGAGTTACTAAATGCTTTTAAAACTCTTGAGTAACGTAAAACTTACTAGATGCTGTTGGAAATAACAATCCATTACCAAGATTCTACTTGAGGTAATGCAAAACTCTTGTTAAGGCTTGTTGATGAACTATTGTTGGAGTGGAGAGAAATTGACTAAGAGTGTTTACTGCATATATAATATCAGACCTGGTAGCGATCAAATACAGTTATTGCCCCACAAGCTTTCTATAAGAGTAAATGTCTGGTAATAAGTCTCCATCTTCCTTAATAAGTTTAACATATAGTCCATTGGTGTTGAGCAAAATTTTGTACCCAAAAGGCCATTGTCAACAAGCAATTCAAGTGTATACTTGCGTTGAGAGATATGCAAACCAGCAGAGCTTTTAGCAATTTCTAGACCAAGGAAAAATTCAATTTTCTAAGATCTTTGATTCTAAATTTATCATCCAATGCCCTTTTAAGAACTCCAATTTTTAAACTATCATTACCGGACAGAATGATATCATCATCATAGATTAGGAGAATAGCAAATGAAGTACCTATATGCTTGACCAAAAGAGAATAGTCTGATTTAGATTGCTGATAACTAAAAGAGATGAGAAAAGTGGTAAGCTTGTAAAACCATTGTCTGCTGGCTTGTTTAAGTCCATACAAACTTTTTCTAATTTGCAAACTGATCTTACAGGTACTTGAAGTCCCAATGGTGGCTACATATATGCCTCTTCATTTAAATCTCCATGGAGAAAAGCATTGTTGACATCAAGTTACTCTAGAATCCATCCTTTCATTGTTACCAAAGCAAGCAGAAGTCTAATACTTGACATTTTGGCCATAGGTGAGAAAGTGTCAAAATAGTCAAAGTCCTTCAATTTGTCTGTAACCCTTCCCCAATCACACGAGCTTTATGCCTTTCTATAATGTCATTAGACTTTAACTTGGTCTTAAACACCCATTTGCAACCTGAAAAATGATTTGTATTGAAAAGAAGAAATAGACAATCTAGAATTACAATTCCTCAACAACAACTTGAGCTAATTCTGTTATATATACAAGTCTTTCAATCCATATTAATTAATCTGATTGGTCAATCAACAAGATTAATTGAACGGTTGAGATTATTATTTTTCTAACAAAAACTTCTCGCGCTTATGTAGAACAAAACGACATTGTGTGCGTGTTACGCAATCCGAATCATTATTATAAATATTAAGAGTCAATAAATAAAAATAAAAATGAAAAAATTGAAATAAAATAGTTGTTACACCATAAATAATATCTTATTTTCTTCAAATTCACAAATATTAGTCGTGGTTAAAGATGTTGTTGAATACTAATTAATGTTTTTCATTTTTATTAATGAATATAGTCTAATAATCCCATATGTTACTACTTTCCCGTCCCAAGGTTGCAACCCACTTTTGTTTTTGGATTTACAGTAATTAATTTTAGATGTTAATCATATTTGTACCTCCTAAATAAATAATAAATTACTATTAATTAGTTTTTCTTACCTTTTGTAAGTAAATGGAACTACTCTTTCGATTTTATTTTTAAGTGTTTTATATGCTTTTAAATGTTTTAATTTATCTAATTAATAATTTTTTTTCTATATTACTAATATTTGTTTTTCCCCAAAAAAAATATTACCTATTTATGTTATCTAAATTTTTATTTTCAGAAAGAATGTTACTTAGAAAATTTAAAAATTTTAGTTTTCAAATTTGTCAAGTAACAAAGAGAAGAGTATTTAAATTAATAGGGGTTTCTAATTAGTGTGTAATACAAATGAGTTAAACATTTGAATCTCACATAAACCTTATTTTGGTCACCTAAATAACCATTTTTGGAAAAAGAAAACAACAAAAAATATTTGTTAGTTTTCTGTTATTGGACCTAATTAATTCATTAACAAGTTTATAAAATTATAAATATAAAGAAAATACAATGTTTTTCACATTAAAAAATAATATAATTCATCCAATATATCTCGTGTCAGAAAAGAAGGTCGAAGTCCAATGGATCAAAGTCCAAATTATTTTAATTTATTTTTGGGTAATTGCACCGAATAGCATATATTTTACCTGAAAAAAACTAAATAGCACAGATTTATAAAAATTAAAAAAATAGCATATATATTGTTGTGTGTACTAAAATACCCTCCTAATTAACTAATTCGTTTTTTTTTTTCCTTTTGTTTCTACCACCAATTTTTCCTTTCTTCTTTTTCTTTTTCTTCTCCTTCGACTTTTCTTCTTCTTCTTCTTCTTCTTCTTCTTCTTCTTCTTCTTCTTCTTCTTCTTCTTCTTCTTCTTCTTCTTCTTCGTTTTTACTTCCTCTCCCCCTCCTTCGTCTTTTCTTCTTCTCCTCATCCTCCTCCTCATCACCTTCGTTCCAGCAGCTTTAGGACTTAAGCTCGTCTCCTTCTTCTTCTTCTTCTTCTTCTTCTTCTTCTTCTTCTTCTTCTTCTTCTTCTCCTCCTTCTCCTCCTCCTCCTTCGTCTTTTCTTCTTTTCCTCATTCATTTTAGGTTTTTAATTTGATTTATGAATTGTATGTGAATTCTCCTCCTCCATTTATGAACTACATGTGATTTATAAATTCTCCTCCTCCATTTTAGGTTTTTATTTTTTTTTCTTCAAATCTGTTGCAAAATTCTGTTTGGTGGTATATATGACAGTATATATAAACTATATATACTGATATATATACCACAAAAATAACACATAACCTAGTATATATGAATCATATATACTATTATATATACTCCAGACAAATCATAACATATGACCTAATGTTGTTGGATTTTACGTTGTTATTCTAAGCAATGATTCAAAACTACTTGCAATCAAAATCTGTTACAAAATTCTGTTTGTTGGTATATATGACAGTATATATGGACTATATATACTGATATATATACCACAAAAATCACATTTAACCTAGTATATATGAATTATATATATACTCCACACTAATCATAGCATATGACCTTCACAAATAGGCATACATTATTCATACATAGTTTTTGTAACAGTATATACGATCTATATATACTGTCATATATATATGACAGGATATATGAATAAATAACATATTACCCAGCATATATAAAACCACATATACTATTATATATACTCCATAAATCATAGCAATGGATTTTACAAATTATAATACATACTCGAGTATATATAGTCTATATATACTAGTATATATACTCGAGTATATATTGTCTATATATACTTGTATATATATCTCGAGTATATATAATCTATATATACTTGTATATATACCCAAAGTATATATATTCTATATATACTTATATATATATCAGGGGCAGTTTTGGGTTTTTTATAAAAAATATGTTTTTTTTTTAATTTTTAGAAATATGTGCTATTCACTTAATTTCACTATAAAATTTGTGCTATTTCTTTAAAGCTCCCTTTAAAATTTAAATTCAAATGGTTTTTGTCTACCAAATATTAAAAAAATAAGTTACGAATAAATTTAACAAAACTTCGATTAGGAAAGTTAAGGGTCTGGCCAGTAGTTAGTTCATTGTATTGTGACTTGTTGATTATGAATTTAAATATTTATCTGCATGCGTGGATATTAAAAAAATAAGTTACTGAAAAAATAAATTTAACGTAAACTTACTTATACTGAAAAAATGTATTTTGAATTTATCCTTAAGATTTAATACTTGGTGTACAATATGTGATCAACGGAGTAATTAATCCATGAATCTGAGGTGTTAGTATTTAATAATGGAATGATTAAAAAACAAGATTTGAATAATTAATTCAATAAGACTAACTTTAATTTTGTTTTATATGACGTAGCAGAGCTGATCCATTATGCAAGGATGATGTGATGAAATTACCCACCTCAATGGCTATCATTATATTATTGTGGATTTAGACCCACTTGTTTGTATTTTTATAATTAAGGGTTAATTAATTATAGCTGGTTCGATTTGACAAAGGTATATTGATTTCTACCAAAACATTAATATCAATTTTTTGATTCACGGCGGTAAAAATGGCAACGACCGGACCATATTTTATGTCAAAACTCAAACTTATTCTTAATATTTTTCATCCCATCACTAGTAGACGTGGTGAAAATACATATTAAAAAAAAATGTTGGAATGTTATTTCTTAACCAATATTTTTATTGCACTGATGAATATTTATACCCACAGAATAAAAAAAAAAAAAAATCCTTAGAGAAATACTAGAAATCTCAGCACCTATAAGAATAAGACAAATATTTTTTGGTAGAGTTTTTATTAAATTTTCAGAAAATTGACCGTGTTAGATTTTCAGTTTAGTTAAACAGTCTATTATCAGCTAATAACAGTAATGATTTTATAATTTTAAGTAGTAAACATATGTGTTCTTGAGATATTTTGTTTATTGAAAACTAATTTTTGAGGGAAAATAAATTTTTGAGCTTAGTTAGTATTCCCTTCTACTTATAAATTTTCTAATTTCTAGACAGACATGCCTATTCTAATTTATTATTATATTGGGGTAGATTGAGTAGGAAAATTCAATTTCCCATGAAGTAGCTAAGTTTCTAGAAAGTTTTGTTTGTAGAAATTCTCATAATTAAGAAATTCAATTTCTCTTCCACAAGGAAATTAACTTTCTCTAACATAAGGAAGTGTAATTCCAAACTATTATTGTAGATAATTTTAATTTTATCCGAAGTATTTAAGATATTTCAATATTATATTTTATTAAAAAATTCAATTTTCAAGAAATTTATTAAACAAATCAGACGATAATTTTACATGACTTTCTAGAAAATAATTTCCTTATAAATGTACATTCTCAGAATTTAACTTCTCAGTACGCTATTTGAAACAAACGATGTCTTTGAAAGACATTAATTAATGAATGCTTAATTTATTTAATTATTTTTATAAATCTATTAGTTTTTCCTATTATGCCTTATACAAATCTACTCATTGTTTTATTCGAAAATATACTTATTATTATTGTTTAACAATCTATAAATATACTAGTTGATTCTTTTTACATTAGCTAATTCAATTAATTTAAGATGATATTTAAATTATATTTAAAGTTAATATTTGTGTACATAACTTGTGAAATATATTAGGAAAATGTAATTTTTTTAATTTTTATTTAATTTTATATGTGCATTATGTATTTATTTATTTTATATACTTTTATTTGCCTATAATTAATCTTTGTATTTAATAGTATATTTATCAATTATGCAGACCAAGTATAGTTTAGTGGTGAATGTATATGTAACTTGGACATATGTCCCAATATGAATCCCCTTTTGAACTTAAATATCAATTATTATTTTAAAACTATTTATATATTACATTGTGTTCCGTATTAATTTTAGCTGTCCTTTTATAATAAGAGTCGTTAAAAATTAATAAATTTAATAATATGATATTTTTTTAAAAAAAAATATTATGATATAAATTGTTCTAGTTCTTTTAATTTAACACATTATCTGTGTACACTTATTTTACATACTCATTATTTAATTTTAGAATATTTTTAAATTTTTTATATAATAATATATGTTTAGCATGTATAATTAATTATTTGAATTAAATATGAAATAGAAATTCAATCTTTTCAATTAAGTTCAATTTTAAAAGATAATTTTATCATTTAAAAAGTCTACCACAAATTCTTTTTAAAAAAATATATAATTAGAATTAAAATATGAAATCAAAAATCAAAATCTTAATTAAATTTAATTTTTAAAAGTTGATTTTTTATTTTTAAAAAATATTATGATATAAATTATTTTGTTGGACACACATTATCTGTGTACACATGTTATGCACTCGTTATTTAATTTTAATAACATTTTTAAATATTTTATATAATAATATTTTTAAGCATGCATAATTAATTATTTTGAATTAAATATGAAATAAAAATTCAATCTTTTCAATTAAATTCAAGTTTTTTAAAAGAAGATTTTGTCTTTTAAATTCAATTTTGAAAAAAAAAAGAAATTAGAATTAAAATATGAAATAAATATTCAAAATTTTCAATTGAATTTAATTTTAAAACGATGATTTAATCTTTTAAAAAATCAATCAGGGACATGCTTTTAAAGATAATAGATAAAAACTAAATGATAAGGGTTCATTTTTACCTGTCCATGTTTGTGTGAGGTCATAAGCCTTCTGCTTTCATTTTCTTATGATATATTCTCATCATAATACTTTCATTCTGTTGGCCTTTCTTGATTGACCTATTCTTTGTCTGTAACTACAAATATGTGCAAATGAAATGCTTTTTCTTTTAGTTTAAAGCAAAATGGGTTCAAACTTCAAAATCAGGATATTATAATTTAACAAAAGCAGTGTTCAATTCATCAATTTACAGTTCTTTATGAATCAAATACATGCTTGCTATAATTATCCTATTTGTCTTCTAAATTGGACTTTTTCATGTAGTGTTCTAGTAGCTTTAGTCCTTTTATTCAATTCTCAGGATAAGATGGAAAATGACCTTATTTTTTTTATATTTAATACCTAACTAATAAACAGCTTAGCAATAAAAATAATTTTGTTAGCCCTTGTAATTAATATTATTGTATATTCAAGACGGAAAGCACCCAAAATATAATTTTAAGAACGTGTCAAGTGCATGGTACACTAATTATGAATTCTCCAATTCTTTAAATTTTACTTTTCACTACATCACTTCACTAATTATCATCACCATCGAATTTAAACTTTGACAATTGTTATTGTCAGAACACTCCGGACTTTAATCACAATGGGTGAATTAACAAGTCTTTTGTGTTTTTATTCATTCAAGTGTAGTACTTGGCAGGCATTAGGATGAGACCCATGGATGGAGGATGGTGGTCGAATGAAGGCTGTGTGGCAATCGGTTTCGGACATGGTTGGCGGCACTATTGAATAGTGGAGGAAGAAGATGAGTCCCAAACATTGCAATGGGTGTTTTAGGAACAAAAGAAAATTTATTAGCGGTATTAGTATTGAATCCTAATAAAAGGAAAAAATAATGAAGTAGTTGAAATCTTACTGATATTTTAATGTAATATGCAAAATACACGAAGATTTTAATATAATATATAAATTGTGAATTAATAAAAATTACAAAATAACTTACTATGAATAACAAATCTCCTATGCAAATGAACAAAAATGCTATCAAATAAAACAAATTAGAGATTGCAGTGGCTATAAAATTTGAAAGAACCATAGAGTTGGACAAAACTGAAAATGCACTAATTAACAAAGTCATAAGTTAGGGATCAACCATTGAGGGCTAATTATTTATTTGCACCCTCAACTTTGTAATTTATTACAAGTGCATCATATTTTAAATTTTTAAACAATTATGCACAAAATTGTAAAATTTGTCACAACGGCACCATAATTGAAAAATGGGGTCAAAATCGAAAAAAAAAAGATGGTTGTTCTAGGTGAGGAGTTTAAACTGGTGAATTCAGACCTTTACATTTTACTGGTTGTTCTTGATCTGATTATTCTAAGATCTTTCAGAAGACTGATTGTTGATGGTTTTGCCGTTGAGTTAAAATTGTTTTTGCAATCCACCATTTATGTGGATCTGTTTGATTAGTTCTTTTGACACCCAACAATAACCATGACCCTTATGCCTTGGAAGACTCACACGAACTCTGATGGTGCTACAAGGAAGGGCTAGTGAAGGAGAAGGAACGATTGAATGGTGTAAAAGTGCATAATCTTTCTTATTTGGTAAATTAAAATTATAATTTGAATCTTACTTTGTAAACCATTTGATTGGTTTCTATTTAACCTTAGAAATGTTTTTCTAGGTTTATTAATTAGTGTTGTTATGATATTTTGTTTTTTTTTTTTTTTATTTTGATGCTTCTGCAATATTGAAGGTGAAAAAGAATAAACAGTATAATGGTATTAGGAGATGACGAGGATAAAGTTTCTTTTTTTTTTTTTACTTTTGTGAAATTTCAAAAAAAAAAAAGTAAATATTTTATTTTGGTCTTTTAGGATAGGCCTTTTCCAATTTTTACCCATTTATGAATTATGGTACAATTATAACAAAATTGGCAATTGAAGGCATAATTGTTTCAAAGTTCAAAATATGGTACACTTATAACAAATTGCAAGGTTCATAGTGTACATAAATAATTATTGGTTATTCTGCTCTGCATTTTTATGTGTTGCATATTAGACTCTTAAGTCCTCATAGTTTGTTATTATTAAACTTTAAGTTCTATTCGTTTTTCTTCCAATTTTTTGTTAATTTATATGAAAATAACATTTATACCCTTTTAAAAATTATTTTTGGATCCTAAAGTATTAACTAATTTATTTTTAAATTTTCATAATTTTCATATTAGATTCCTAGATTCTTAATATTTGTTATTATTAGACTTTCAGATTTTTTCATTTAATTTTTATCTAATTATCTATTAATTTGTACAAAATAACAATTATATTATTTACCTTTAAGGAGCCAATAACAATTTAACTAAAATTTTAAAGATCTAGAAGAAATTGGTGAATTCCTTAGGTAATTCTTTCAAGTCAATAAGAATCACCATCCTCAATCCAAACATGTTAATATATGCCATTGAAGTACGATCCTGGCGTTGTATGGCTTAGCTGAGTTGGATGGAACATTTCGTTCATCCAGTGATCCATCTTCATGGTGAAAATAAGTCATTATTTCCTAAGGGTTCATCTCAGCCAGATTTATGTGAGGTATTTCTGACCTGTCCTTAATTTAATAAAATTAATTTATTCTATATCAATTATATTTTAATATTTTTTTTAATAAAGTAATTTTTTAGATATATATTATATGTTTAATAAAAATATATTTTTTTTTAAAAAAAATAACACCACACTTAATTTAAATAAAAAAATACAAACATATAACATCACTCAACATCAACTACACTGGTGCCACCATCGCCTTACCGTAATCATTAGTAGCAAAATGGTATTAATTTAGAGAAAACAAAGTATTTCTCTAATCAGAAGAGGGTGGAGAATAAAAAATAAGAATTATTAAAAGAAAATAATATTAAAGTATAATTAACATAAAATAAATTATTTTTATTGAATTAATTAAATAGAGAATTTCTTTCAAATCCTTAATTTTTTTTATTATACTACTACTAAGTATATAATTATTATTTTTATATAAATTAATAGAAAATTGAATGAAAATCGAATAGAAGAATATGAGGTTTGATAATAACAAACCTTAAGAATCTAGAAGTCTAATATACAAAATACGAGGATTCAATAACAGATTAGCCTAACACTATAAGAACCTAAAAATAATTTCCTCAAAATGGTATAATTGTCATTTTCATATAAACTGACAAAATATTGAATAAGAACTGAACAAAATAAATTGAGAGTCTAATAATAATAAATTTTGAGAGTCTGATATGTAAATTATGAGAATCTAAAAACAGATTAACCAATAATTTAAGTATTCAAAAATAATTTTCCCAACAAATAAAGCAAGTTTCAATTAATTGTGATGATTCCATCATCGGAACCACTATATTAATTACCATTGACTTTTTAGTTGCAACTGATTTTATCTGTTTTATTGTAAATAAATTCTAATGGCATCATAAGTATGGAGTAAATGATAATTCGTGTGTGTTCTTTATAGCAACTGATAGATCTGGTTACGGGTTTAGAATTTTCAGTTACGTTCTGAAACTATGGTTCACAGTTTTAAAAATATTGGAATCTTAATTGTACTATCAGTAAATGATCTTTGACGATTTTGGAACGTTTGGTTTACGATTTCAATTACAATTCTTTTACGATTTTTCAATTAACAGTTCCAAACGGTTTTTTTCAATTCTTCGTCCGGCTCTCCAATATTTAGGTGTTTTAAAATATTATTACAATAACAAAAAAAGTTGTCACCCTTTCAGAGACAATATTTTGTATTTCTAAACTCATTTTCAAGTGTTTTGTTTAGTCTAAAAAGTGAATATTTATATAATTGAATATTATTTAGCTTAAACTCATATAACCGTTTAAAACCTTCGATTCTGACCAGGGTTCCAAAATGGTTACGTTTCTAATTTTCAATGAACTAGAACTAAAACTTTCTTTCAACGATTACAGTTTCTCACTATTTTGATTTTTTACAATTTCGAACTAATGGTTCAAACAATTCAAATTTTGTAATGGCCAACCCTAGAAACCGTTAAATACATCTTGTTATATAATTAGATAATTAGGATTAGATACATTTCATCTTTCCCATATTCTAATAGGGGTTACGATATCTACACTTTCTTACACTCACTTGATGGTATTATTGATACAGAAATCAACACTTTTTTGTTTTTAAAAAATCCAATATGTTTTCCATTATAATTCTGATATGAATGAATTATCAGCCTATTACAAAAATATATTATTTATTAAAGACATAGTTTCACATACATTTCATAATTATGTTGCAAATTTAGGGTTAACTATCAAATTAACAATTCTATAAGCTTATTGTAAATTGATTGTAAACTGATTGTAAATTAAAGCGTGTGATACACTCCCATGTTTATTACAAAAAGTGACACTTTTTGTAGTTATTTAAGTATTTTTTGACCTCATAAATTTTGCTTTATGGTTGTACCATCTATATATGTTTGTGGCACAAAAATAAAAACCAAAAATTGGCAAGGAAGAATATTCTTCTAGTATGAAGCCATGGCGAAAATAAAAGAAGAGTCTGTTTGAGTAATACAACAAATACGAGAAATCGATGGGAATTGGCCTGAGGGACTTACCATGACTAGGTTGTTTTTCCATTGGAAACCTGACGATTTCGTTTTGATTTTGAATTTTGTTAAAATGAGCAGTGGTATAAATATGTTATAGCATTCCACAGCGCCTGCACCTTAAACCCTTCGAAATAAAATTTTTATATAGAGATGCAACCACAAGTAGCTAGTAGAGTAGGGGAAAGTTCTAGAAAGTATCTTGCCAACCTAGGTTTGAGCCTTAACCTAATATAGTTTTTAATATTTTATCATTTATCTTCTTAGCAGCCCGAAAAATATTGATAATGTTCACTAGTTGGCACCCCAAATTTTTAGTCAGCCCGAAAATGAGGAAGGTCCATGAAACAATGGTGGGTGTGAGAGTTGCAAGATGAGAAAATAGGCAAACATACTTTTTTCCATCAATTTTAACATCAAAATGGAAGGAACAACTATAAAATATAATAAAAAATTGCAAAGAATCTATCCAAATATAATATTGAAAAAAAAAATATAGAATATATAAAAGTTCATACACCCAATAAATAAATACCTTTAAAAAAAGCTATAGGAACATATGGGTGGAAAAAAATCTAATTCATTTTGATTTTTATAAAAATCATTGTAAGAACCTATTATCTATATACGTCAATAAAATATGCTTTTTTTTTTTTTATATATATCATACACATGACATACTATATATTGTCTTGGCTATAACCCTTATACAAAATATAATAAATCACAATTATAATTTTAGAAATTATATACCTATATGCAACCAATAGTAACTATCATGCATATGACATGCCATAAATTATTCACTATAACTTTTAAACCAACTATTACATGCCTTATTAATAATTTACATGTCATATAACATAAATCTATATGACAAGATCGAACAAATGATGAAATGCGAGTAAGAGAGATTTTAGGTTTCAGTTGACCGACCTGGCAGAGGAAGAAGGAACTGACACTGTCAGTTGCCAAATGAAAACACCAAACTTGTCGATGACGAGCTTATTTTATATGATTTCGTTTGCTTTGAGAGCTGTAACCGATTTACCCACTAATTTCATATAATTTCATAACAACAGCTACATATAGACAATATACAGATATCTTTGACATAAGATTTTCGTTTACTCTATAAGCTGTAGCTAATAACCTATGATACCAAACAATTCCATATGACAAATACAAAATGGCTGGCCAGTAACAAATTCTGCATATATGACCGGAAATTCATTGGTCTCAAATAAATCAATTTCATATAACAGCCAAGACATAACCATATGCAATGCAAATTTCATATGATTTCATTTAATTTCGTTGTGATCCATCAAGCCAAGTACTATTCCCGGGAATTTCACAGAGCATGTGATAATAACTGGCTAGTAACACTCGACTTGAATTTTTTATAGATCATCAAAAACACTAGACCTGAATGATTCATAGGTCATATATTCGTATTGTTGACGCTTGATTTTTGCCCCTAAAAAATACCGATGATGATCAATGCTCTACGCTCGGGATATCCAGAATCCTCCTCGATCCAATTTGTTGTTCTTTAAAATATTTTAATCTCTCGTGTTTTTAAAATAAAATTCTCAA